>JAODAL010005744.1:0-140321 GCA_025379985.1 Phyllomedusa bahiana | reverse complement strand
TAGGGTGTGGGGGTTAGGGCTCCGTTTTGTCCCGTTGCAGCCCCCTTGTATGAGGCGTGGACTTTTAATAGGTCGCTCCCCAGCTGTGAGATGCAGTGCGCCGCTATTGATCCCAGAAAGTCAGTGGGCAAACACCTCCCCCACCAGTGTGGCCAGGAGTATTGAGACCCCAGAGTCCCTTTGGTGGGATGCTGCTACTCACTGCGGGGCCGTTCGGATCCCTGTGGAGGATGGATCCTGCCTTGTAGCTCTGGGCAGCGGCGCCGGCTCCTGGTGTCCTAGCGGCTGCGCGCCGTCAGCTTGTCTCGGCGCTCCCGCGCCTCCGGCCACTCACGGTCCCCCTCTGCTGTGTTGCGTCGCGCCGACACTTCGGGGCCCCGCCGAGCCCTCCGGCACACACGCCGCCTCTGCTCTTGACACAGAGTGCCTCCTCTCCTACTGTGCGTCTCCCAGCAAGTAAGTGAGGCGTCCGGGGCAGCGGTGCTGAGCTCTCCTGCCGCCTTCACCGGACTCCTCAGCTCCTCTCCGATCTCCTTAGCCGTCCACCGCCGCCTCAGCCGTCCCCTGTGCCCGCAGGGAGCAAGGAGCAGGAAGCTACCCCGTCTGTCGGCGCTGACTGCGGGACGTGTCCAGCCAAGATGGCGCCCGGGCCTTCACACGCAGACCACTCGCGGCAGTTTTCGCCGCCACGGGCTCCCGGGGAGAGTTCAAAATACTCCGGGAACAGGAGTCCCAGCGTCCCCCTGCTATTTTCTTGCGGTCAGGTACCTGTGGGAGCTGGGATGGTGCAGATATCCGCAGGATTGCTCCACTTAGCTCAGGAGCTTGTGTAAAAGGCGGCCATGCGTGATGCCCCGCCCCCGGAAGCCTCAACCAATCAGCTCTTTTCTGCATTTTACTGTATTTTGAACTGTCCCGCCTTGAATTTTGATTGGTTCAAAATTCTCCATAGGCTATAATGGGTCCCTGTCGCTCCTATTCTGATTGGCCGAGATAGCCAAGCCCCCGCTAGCTCAACCAATCAGCTCTTTTCTGCATTTTTACTGTATTTTGAACTGTCCCGCCGACGATTCTGATTGGTCAATCGTTCTCCATAGGTATTAATGGTTCACTGTCGATCCTATTCTGATTGGCCGGTTTTTGCCAACCAATGAGAATAGCTTTCAGAATTTGAATTACTGTATTTCCCGGCAATTTCCAATATCCTCATTCTTGATATTGCGCCGTTCTAGATTTTTGGAAAGTATTTTATTTTTTATTATTTTTTCTTTTTGTGGTTTGAGCTCTTTTCTGATAATGTTTTCCGCCTTCATAAAGGCAATTTTTTCGGAATCATACTCCTGCTGCACGGAGCGGAGCGCCGAGATTTCTGTCGCTATCTTCTATGCTTCCTCGCATGTTCCGATCCTGCTTCACTTCGCCTCCGCTGGAGCATTTAGACCAAAATAAATCAGGTCTGCTTGTTGGAGCTGCTGAGCGCTGCATTGCGCCACGCTTTGGCGAGCCGCGATCGTACATGCCTCGGGGTTTTCGAGCGTGCCGCGTCCCGCCCCGGAACGCCTACACCGCGCCCATTGCCCACCCCTTCATGCGGGGCGCAGCTGAAAGTGGCAAACGCTGCGCCTAACACCGCATCCCTGCGTCCGACAGGGGGATTCGGGCCGGGAGGCGCAGTATACGCCAGAAAACGAAAAGCCCGTTCATACATGTCGCCCAAAGTGTCTATAGAGGTTGCCAATGGTGACGCTGAAACCATTAGCATGCCTGACTGTGGTAAGGTTTGAATTGCAGAATATGCATTGTTTGTGGCCCCTATAGTGATATGTAAGCCTGCACAGAGGGTCACCACAAGTTAAACACCTGTTATGGGCTGTAAAGCTCAGGTGAGCACCAGGGAGCCCCGTAATCGTGCAAGGCTAATGCATGAAAGGGAGGATACAGACCGTGACTGTGGTCTTCCCACGGCTGTAAGTCATATGTATGGAGGGACAAGCGAGTCCGCAGACATTAGAAACCCACCTGGTAAGGAGGCTGAGGTCATCTCCAGGGCTTTCCTTGATGTTGCGATTGTCTGTAATAACCCTGGGACCACTGACCTACAGGTTAAGGGGGACACCGAGGTACATGGTGCCACAGTCGGTCCTTCTGCAGTGGAGGTTACCATCACTGAGGAGGTCAGTGAGGTAGACCAGATTCCCCCTGGTAGGAACCAAGTGACAGCTAGGAGCCAAGAGGCGGAGCTTCAGGGTTCAGAGAAATTTGAGGCTGTATCTGATCCTGCAGACCAAGAGGCAGTACATTTTAGCTCAGGTGCGCCCCTTGAGGCCATGGTGGAAAGCAACCCTGAGAGGTGTGCTGTCATTACGGCTTCCTGTGCTGCTAGTGTGGTTGCGGTGACTAACCAGGAGCCTGTTTCTTATAGGAGACCCGAATTAGTGCAGACACTGCCCAGTGGGCCCAATGCCAAGGTACTCTGTGTATGGGAGAAGGCTATAAGGCAGGATAGTGCTGGTGTTGGAGTTATCAGTAGTACTCCTGTGAATGTCAGCATGCAAGCGGAAGGTGGTGACAGCCTGGCAGTAGAGCGTACATACGTCAAGCCACCTGTAATAAGTGGCAGTAAACTGTCTGTTGCCGATTACGAGGTGAGCGCATGGTATGAGCCCACGGCTGAGCTGTTTTTGGACAATGTAGTCTCTTCCCTTGATGTAGAGGGAGAGTTGCCCGTAGCAACAGGTGCTAAGGAGGAAAAGATAGATGGGGAATGTATGGGTGACTCTGATGCTGTCCAGCAGAAATCAGGCTATATGTCCCTGGTGTTATGGAGCAGGTGGGGGAAAATGGATTTCCCGGAGAAAAGCGGCGTGCTTCCCCAGAGATACCAGGCGCAACATAAGCTGGGTGAGACGGATTCCCTCTGTAAGAGCTTTGACCCCGGAGGAAAGCTGTGCAAGGAGAAAAAGACCTACGGCCTTTATCAGAGGGGGAGGGTATGTGGCCGACTGGCTACATGTAGTTGCCTGTTGCTGCCACTAGGTGGAGATATACCAGAGTGGTATATACAACATGCCACCAAGGATACCTGGCCTTGGTGGGATAAGAGCCAGCTGTATGTATTGTCAGCCACTCTAAGTGGTTGGCAACTGTATAGGGTTAGTTTGGCTTTTCAGACGTTTCTGGGTTGGCTCTTATTGGGAGTAGACAATGCGTTGGGTGGGCGTCTACTCCCCATGTTCCAGGCCATGTTTCGGATTGGGCTCAGGAGTCCTATAAAAAGCCGGGTCCTTCAGGTGTACAGGGGGACATGGTCTGCTGCCTGGATGTGTAGCAGCAGAAGAGTTGGAAAGAGGCTCTGGCCCCCAGAGGCTTAAGGGAAGCCGAAAGTGTGCGGTGTGCATACATTGCTGGATGCTAGGTCCAGACATTAGAGAGGGTCTCTATGTTATGTAAATTAAGTGGCTAGACGGCCTAGGGTTTTTGTTTGGTGCCTATGTTTTATGCTCCTGTCTCTTAATAAAGCTGGTGGAGGCCAGTGTGAAACGTAAACCTGTGTCTGAGTGCCATTCCGCCTACGAAAGACGGCGATTCCGTGAGCGAAAACCCAGAGAGAGGGTCCAAGATGGCGCCAAACCGGAGTGGAAGCTTACTATATATATATTAATATATATATAATATATATATAATATATATAAAACACACATACTTTAATAACTATATATAGTAAGACTTTATTGCCCAAAGCAACCAATCAAAGCTCAGCTTTTATTTTTCCAGAGAACTATATGAAATGAAAGCTGAGGTCCAATTGGTTGCTATGGGCAACAAAGACAGTCTTACAGCTAGACAGTTTTCATACATAAGGACCTTTATGTTTAGATATACAGTATTTCTGTCAGTGGTAAGATACCAATAAAATGATAACATTAAGGTATATAACAATTAGAATTTCTCACAAGACTCTTCAGAGCTGTGTGATCTAACAACTAGTTTTCCACCTTGAAGTGGTTCTCATTTTACTTTAGAAAAAGGTGATAAATAATGATGAGCAGGAGAAATAAATCCATGTATACAAAGATGACTGCTGCCAGGTTATTTGAGACAGTCTGGTCAGTATGACCACATACAACAATGGCTACTGGATACGGTTGTTTAAATGAGGTTACTAGGCAAAACATACCTGGTAACCAATCTGTCCTCATTTACATGATTTCTTTTCATTGCTTAAAGAACACTGATAATAGATAAAAGGGCTCAGCAGAGCTCAAGCCACAGTTTTCCTCTGACCATTGCAATGCTCCCCTTAGCACTTGGAGGCCATCCTGGATTGTCCTGGGGGTCACACTTCACTCTCGGGATCGCCATCCTTGGTAGATCGGTAAATTGCACACCAACATACGTCACTCCAACACCAGGGCAGTAGTTTCAAGCTGGCCTCTGCCAGCTTTATTCAACCAAGCAAGGGATAAGGTACAGCACGCTTGAACAAATCATGAACATAACCAAAAACCTCATGTCGTCTAGCCAGTGACTAAATACAATTCGAGAACCCTCTTTACCCAGTCGTCTGTGCCGACCGCACATCCCCACCAAACCAGAGTTCTCACCCGACTCTCCTAGATCAGGTTCTCCTCCGGCCTATTAGAAAAAAACAGAGCTTCCTCAGCTCTACTGTCACTTTCAATTCCAGGTAGCCGACCACACCCCTTCATCACCTGGAGTAGCAGGCGTTTTATAGGCCTCCAGGGACCTGCCAAAACCCTGTCCTGCAAGGTGGCAATGGTCTCCCATCCAATGCTATAGCCATTCCAGGAAAGGCAACCCATATATAGCCACATAGCAGCCATGCTAGACATGTGTCGGCAACTTGTGGCTACTGACACAAAATAATTGTCTTACCCCACCGAGACCAGGTCCTTGGCGGCACGTTTGCAGCAGGTATCCTGCTATAGCCCATCTAGTGGCAGAAACATGCGACCTCCTAAGGTCGCTCTGCCACACTGACAAGAAGATTTTTGTAAAATCTGTTGTAAGTGTTTACATGGACGGTATAAGCTATAGCTTATCTCAGTATAATTTACAAAATGGTTCTAAGAATTCCCAAATGATGAGACAGAGGAGCATCTGTGACCGGGACAGTATTTACCATCTCTAATTCCTGTTATGTACACCATGAGACAGGATGTAAAAGGCTCCCCAGTCATTTATTTGTAGTGGCACAATTATCACATCGCTGATTCACAACTTTCAGTACCTGCAAAAGAAATAACTGGTTCCTAATTCAGCAGCTAAAAAGGTGTTTTACAAATTGCTCTTCCCAGTAACTATTCTATTCACATTGTGACTACTGCAAACAGCTTTATCAAATGTCTCCAATTAGCGATCAAAGCCTTAACCGAGCTGTATTTCAGCTCCTGCCATGCCTATTGTTTCTCTTGTTACCTTCAGACCATTGTTCAAAAATCAATGACTCCTTTTCACATAAAAAAACAGATGTCCGCATCAAGATTCAAAACACTTACAAGTCAGGTTGCTGTTCTTCTTGTACTTCCTTTTCAGGGATAGGATAAAGCGCCTCGTATGTTCTCTTTGGCCCAGAACCATGAATTGCATAGGCATTAAAACGGTCTACAGAAGGGGGGAAGTATTGCCAAGGAATAAGAGCTCTGCCTTTCCAAGTCTCCAGTGAAATGGACGCTTGAAAGGAAAGTGGTAGGCAGTCCTGTACAAAAAATTAATGCAGGGTATTATACAGTCAGGGTCACATAAGTGTCTTAGAGAAACAGTGGTATGTATTATTACTATGTATAACCATGTGTAAGAGCATGAAGGACAAAATCTCAAGCTGACAAAGTCAGAAAGATTAGCAAAATTAGGGTTATTTAGTTCAGCGAAAGACAGCTTCAGGGAGGAATAATAAATATGTAAAAATGTATCAGGGGTTAATACAGAGATCTCTCCCGAGATACATTTATACTCAGGATTGTACTTAGAACAAGGGAGCATCTTCTATTTCTAGAGGAAAGAAGGTTTCTATATAAACATTAGGGTAAGTTCACACTGCGTATTGTGGCGTAATAGGGTGGGTGTTTTAGAAGTGCACGCCAACCAGCGAATACTTCTAAAACAATCTGGCCTGACCCCATTTACTTTAATTTTACTTGCCGGGAATAAGTGATATGTCATTTCTTTCTCCTAGCGCGTAATACGCGTCAGGGAAAACTGCAGGTAAACATAGCTCTCTATGAGAGATATGAATTACCATATTTGAGGCGCGTAATTCGGCCATATTGCAGCAGTGAGACTGTGGAAATCTCTGCCAGAGGAACTTGATCTGGATACATTTCTAGAGTGTAATAATATAACAAGTTAGACTACGTTCACACGGCAATTATTGGGACGTATCTAATTATTCACAGCGTATACGCACCGTGAATAATGAATGTCTATGGGGCCAGCGGGCTGCCGATCCTCCAGCCACGCCCCCGCTCCCGAGCACAAGGCGTAATTGAGGGCGAAATACATCCCCGCAATTACACCGTGTGAACATAAGCTTATAGTGACTAGGATTCTGGAGAAGGGTCGTTGATCCAGGGATTTATTCTGATTGCCAGAGTGGAGTTGGGAAGGAACATTTTTTTCTCTAAAATGAAGACAATTGGCTTCTACCTCATGGAGTTTTCAACTTTCTCTACATGAATACTGCAGGATAATAGGCTGAACCGGATGCAGGTTTTCCTTTTCAGCCTTACAAACTTTGTAAAATGTTGGCACACACTGCTATTGAGACGTCCATAAAGTCAGTTAATGTGCTCATGTCTCTTACAATACAACATATACTCCATGGGCTTCATCTATGAAAACTGTCTAGGTCTTTTTTTGTTTTGCATAGCAACCAATCAGAGCTCCTCTTTCATTTCATATAGTGCTCTTAAAAAATTAAAGGGGAGCTCTGAAAGTTGCCCATAGTTGCTGACCTAGACAGTTTTCATATATGTCATCCTATGTGCATATAAATAGACTAAATTTAGATTAAAAGGGTTTTTCCATCGCAGACGTTTAAGGCAAATCAATAGGATAAGCCACAAGTGTCTCAGAGGTGCAGTTTCCACCTCTGGGATCAGGTCCTTTCTCACAAAATGGCCCCCAAAACAAAGAACTCCCATTTAAATAATTAGAGAGTAAGTAATATACAATGTATTTGCAGGGCATATTTCATCATGTAATTGCGCTGCAATATGCCTGAAATACCTTTCGCAAGTACGGTAAAATCCTAGCACTCACTGAGTGCTATGATAATCTGGCGCATTCCCAGAAAAGTAACAGCAGAGCTATAGTGCTGTTGAAAGTACGTGCTGGGAAGCACATGCCTTCAACAGCAGGTGTATTGCGACATGCACAGGCTGCACCACAATATGTTGTGTGCACTCAGCCTAACTGTGCAAGTGTTTCTATATTCTGAGCAGGGAGTTTTGGGGGTCTGATCTTAAGACAGCATTCAACTGTATGCGGAACTCCCATAGAACAGAATGGAGAGTTGTGCATAAACACAACTAGCTCCCCATTCTGAGCCAACAATTTAGGGTCCCGTTCCTGAGGCAGGTGCATTTCCCACAGATGCAACTTGCACCTATCAGACTTAGATGACATACCGATATGCCATCAATGTCTATGGTGGAACACTCCTTTAAAGCAGAACAGACAAATCCATTATATTAGTATTATTTGTTTAGGTACACCAAACTTAATTTATTAAATGGTGTGAAAGAATTTAGTACCTAAATCCATGCTTGCTAATTTTATTTGTGCCCTGCTTGTTTCAGTATTTTGGTAAAACAAGAAGTCTAAAATCATGGAAAATCCCCCCCCCCAAAATGTATGTTTTGCCTTCTCCAGCATTAAAAGGTTCACCTTCATATAATTGTATGTTTTAAGGCACTGTTCACATATAATTTTTGACTTTTATCACAAGTAAGTGTCTGAAGCATCCCCCAGCTTACAGTATATCTCCTGGAGAAAGCTGCAACTTTATACTGTATATCTCAAAAGAAAAGGGCAGTAGACACAGACTACCAATGAACCTCAACCGGGCATATGCCAAGTGCACAAGGAACCCTATGACTGCATTCAGTGTAACAACCAGGAGTTTTCTCTGTACATACAGTGTGGAAAAATAGTATTTAGTATATATTTATATATACCTAATAAACAATATGTGGAAGTCCTTCAATCTAGCAAGGGCAAAAAATTCTGATGGTCCGGTGCAAATAACTGCAAACTAATTTTGCAATTTTAACCCCTTTGCGATACAGCCATTTTTCATTTTATTCTTCTCATTTTTTACTCCTTATCTTCCAAGAGCCATAACGTTTTTATTTTTCCATTAAGATAGCAGTATGAGAGCTTTTATTGTGGTTTGGGTTTTACTTCTTAAGGTACCATTAGATTCATAATATATACAGTATTAAAAAAAAAAAACCAAAAACGTATTTTTACAGTAGTAATTTGCTGTAAAAGTAGCATGCCATCTTTATTGTGCAGGTCACTGCAATTATGGTGGTATATAGTTTCAGCTATGTTTTACTACTTTAATTTAATCTAATATCCAGAAATGTTTAAATTCTTTTGTTTATGGAGCTGTATTTTTAGTGGTACCTATAATGTTCTACGTATCTGAAGTGGACTCAGCTCCTTCATATGAAGTAAGCTCAGCTTCTGGACAGCACCATTTTGCATTAACATACATGTAATATGCATAATCAGTTAAACAAA
The DNA here is from genome assembly GCA_025379985.1 of Phyllomedusa bahiana. NCBI lineage: Eukaryota > Metazoa > Chordata > Amphibia > Anura > Hylidae > Phyllomedusa > Phyllomedusa bahiana. The sequence goes on along the minus strand of JAODAL010005744.1, from coordinate 131,552 downwards.
ACTCTTGAATAAATGTAAGATATCGTTCAGGAAAAAACATGGCAAAAGGATTGCCTACAAGGCTGTAATACTGTTCTGTAGGCATCCAAGGCATTGCTATGTGCATAAGGAAAAAATGCTAATGTCTACATTTGATTTCCAAAAACATTTTTCCAACAAGTTTATCAACATGATAAATGATTAGGTAGATACTTTTTGGGTGACAAAAACCCTTTAGATTTACATTATATTTAGGTAGGTAATGCCATGGACAGTAAAAAGTCCTGTGCAAGAAAAGTATGCCGGACAATTTCATGGAGAGTGAGGCGCTCATCATGGAGAACCTTTTCCATAGTTAACTATATGTCTATCTCACTCAAGTAAATGCACCATCAGACATGTAAAAGAAATAAAAAGCACTATGTCAGGAAGCTAAAGGCTATGTCTCCACGGCAATGGACAAAAGGCGACCTGAAAACCAAATGCTAAAAACATTCAGAAAACTGAGTTTTTTGTCCATTGCCTGTCAAAAGCTGCAGAAAAAACATCCGCAATAGAAAACACGCAAAAAAGTCCAGCGCTTTACATAGACTCCAGTAGTAAATGTTGTGCCCTGCTCAGTGTTTGTTTTTTTATAACATGTTTCATAAAAAGAACAGAAAATAAAATGAGCAGAAAAAAAGACATTGTGTGGAGACAACAGAACGTTTTTACTATACAAGTCTATGGGACCTCTTTTCTGTCGTTTTTTTGAGTTTTTATAAAATGAAAAACGCTGAAAAAACAGACGTTTTTCTATGCATTGGAGACATAGCCAAAGGTGTATTCTAGTCAAAAATGTTCCTAAATGGGGACACGCTGGGTAAAAAAAGAAAAAAGTTATACTCACTATTAGGTGCCCCTCCACTGCTGCTCTGAAGTCCCCTGGAACCCACTCCACAGGAATTTTGGTGTCTCACCCTGACAAACAGAAGATGCTTGTTCTCTATTTACTGAATGGAGTAGAGAGCAAAGAGAGAGCATAAGACACTAAGGCTATGTTCACACGGCTTATTTCGGGGCGTATTTGCGGACGTAATCACGTCCGCAAATACGTCCCGAAATACGTTTGAAATAATGAACAATTAGATTAGCATTGATTCCAATGTAAAATACGCCTCGTCATTCACGCAAGGCGTATTTCTGCAACGTATTTTCGCCATGTAAATACGATCGTAAAATTTAGTCCTCTGTCACTTATTGAGGCGTATTTTGCGACTTAAATCCCCATAGTAAAGAATGCAAAATAAGACGCAAAATACATGCCACACTTTGTGACACATATTTGAAACGTATTTCGGGACGTATTTGCGGACGTAATTAAGTCCGCAAATACGCCCGAAATAAGCCGTGTGAACATAGCCTAAGGGCGACATGTATGAACGGGGCTGCACCAGTTTTCTGGTGTACTTTGAGCCAAAAAGAATGTATGAGCAGGTGCACTACAAGTGCCTTTGTAATGCGATAAAGACACTTGTTAATTGGCCAAAGATTAGGGGCATTCCAGGAGCGTTGCACCACATTCATAGAAGAAGACACATTTATAATTCTTTGACGCCAAATCTAGGTGCAGAACAATTAGAATAGCCAGACCAGGTTAAAGGGGGTCTACTTGAGCCAGACTTGTCGTATTGACACTACAATGCGCCTGTATGTATGACCTGCAGAAGAACAGGTTCATACATTCTGGCGCATTCTACACTGCCTTAAAGCGATCTAGAACTGGCCTGCCAGCACCACGATTCATACATGTCGCCCTAAAAGTGCAGAGGAGCAGGTACGAGGCACTTCGAAGTGTCAGTGGAGAGGTACCAGGGAGGTGAGTACAACTGTTTTTTTTCCTAGCCAGGACCTGGCTGGAATACCCTCTTAAAATAGACTATTAAGGTTTTAGTCCTGGACAAAAAAAATACTGAAAACTGGACAATTCTTTCATCAGAATTGTTGCCTCCAAGGTTGAATGTTTGTCCTCCTTGTATGTTTTCTCCTATGTCTTAGTACTAGTAGTGGTTTGTCATACAGTCATGCTACACACTCACATTAAATTTCCACCAATGCACATTAAGCTCCCATTACTTATGAGGTTATATAGATGCACTTAACACTCTGTTCAAATTATCAATTAGATATAATCATCCTGTGATGAAGCCAAGAGCTGTAGAGTGCAGACACATTCTAAATTTGGCAAATCACCACTAATTATTCACGGAGCTAAGAAGAAAGGAGGAAGCTAAAGGTTTCTAAACTGTATTATCCCTAATCTTCGTCCGCCCTCCTGTTTTATAGCTGACAACTGTGTTGTGCAGAACATGCCAGGTTTAATTAGAAATTTCATTTTATTAAATGGCTCTTGGCAGGAAAAGACTAGAAATGAAAGGACAAGGAACGAGAAGGCAGACGATCCTCCAGGTAGCTCATTTGCTCATCTGCAGTGCCGTGTTGAGGATCTGATTTTCAGCTGGTTTAAATGTTTATGATCCACATTTCAGGCTGCTCAGCAGGATTTGAGACTCGGCAAAACCATAACCCTCACTTACCTTCCAAATATGTCTGCGTTGTGAGAGAAGAAGCACCAAATGATGCCCGTGCCTACAAAAATAAAAACACACAGCAGTCTGTAGTTGAGTCATTTCTAGTATCAGTAACCTAATTCTACGGCTGAGAAGAGAGGCACGTAATGCAGGTATGATTGTTTTCACACTGCGCACACAGTGGCACCTGCACAACTGCATAATGCTAAGCCAGCGCTGCACCGTTATTCATAAGATCACAACACGTTCAGATAAAAAAAGCTACTTTCCTGCTGGAGCCTTTTCTGGTTTTCAATGAGCTAAAAAATAGTGTGCACTTTACTCTTGTAAGATAAGCTTCGGTTCAGTATTGTGCAGAGGGAATGAACCTTCCCAGGAAAGGAAATCAGGCATCTGTATATAGCAAAGTCTGAACTTGCATCTTCTCCTCTAGGGGCCTTGCTGGAAAGATTCACAATTAATGTGTAATGCGTCAGAAGTAAAATTTGGTGTTATTTAATTACAGTACTTCAATTCATTGATATACACAGTCGAATCTCATTATTATAACCACCAGGTTATATGTAGAGCAACCATCACGTTCAGCACAGACAGCAGCCATACGGGCTGGGAGTGACTCAGTAAGATCCTGTTAGGTCAGACCTGGGCATTGTACGGCAGGTGGGCCACAACCGGCCCTCTAACTAGCTCTGACCGGCCCACGTGAGATTTCTCGACATTACATGCAACTCAGTAGTCTCTGGCGCTGCCGCCACCATGCGCCAATTGTTAAGGTTCCAAGTTGATACCGATCGCAAAGCTATATACCTGCTGGGGGTCGTATAACCTGCCTATGTACCTACTGGGGGACCTATAACCTGCCTATATACCTACTGGGGGACGTATAACCTGTCTATATACCTACTGGTGGACCTATAACCTGCCTACATACCTACTAGGGGACCTATAAGCTGCCTTAATACCCACTGGGAGACCTATAAACTACCTATATACCTGCTGGAAGACCTATAACCTTCCTATATATCTGCTGGGAGATAGTATATAGGTATTGGGTAGAACTGAGTTAAATATATTAGTCTGGCCCTCTAAAACCATTGCAATTTCTCATGTGGCCCCATGGAAAAATTTATTGTCTACCCCTGTGTTAGGTTATCACAGGTAACTGGAGCCATGCTGGGTGCCGTTAATTCCACAGCTGCTGCTGGGTGCGTGGGGATGATCCACAGAGCTAACACAGCGATCGAGATAATCCCACAGATGCTCAATTGGGTTCAAGTCTGGAGAATTAAGAGGCCAGGATAGTGCCTAGAAGTCTTGGTCCTGCTCTTCCAACGAATGTCGGACATTTTTAGCCATGTGACAGGTCACATTGTCTTGCTGTAAATCCCACATGCCCAAGGGAAGACAATCAGCATGTATGTAATCTGCAAGGATTTATACCCAAATCAGTGCCTTCCACAAGGGTGAGTGGGCCCAGAGAATGCCATGAAAATATCCCCCAGACCATAATGCATTTTTGATGCTGGGTACATCCACCAGAAATCCAGAAATGTTTTGCTGGGCTGGAAACCCTAGTCTTGCTCATTGTAGCTGTACAATACAGATGCCAGAAAATTGGTCAGCACACTGGTTACTGGATAACAGTCCCTAAATGAAGAAGTAATCTACCTCTTACACAGAAAATGGGTCTCTCAACTCAAAAAAAAAGAAACTTAAAACCCGAGACAGATCAACATCCATAGCGGTATTGTTCCAACTTTAAGGACCTGCCCTATGCTTTCCCTCCATTTCCTTTAAGTTCGTCACTCAGGAAAATTTAAGGAGCAATCAACTAGAGTAATCTTCAGTCTTCCCTTCAGGCTCAAGTGTAACTGGTTACCAATCCCGAGTCCTTGCCAGGCTCCTTTGTTTTACCAGGATATTCAAAATTTGAAATATGGGGAAAAATTCACAAACCCTTTATTTCAAGACATTTTTGTCCAGGACTTTCTTCAGAAAGGCACTGGTACTTTTAAAGTAAATAATTGTGTGGTCTGGACTTACCCCCTATAGTAATGTAAATGAATTAAGGGATCTTTAACCCCTTAAGGACCCGGTGTTTTTTTCGGGTGACACGTTCGTTTTTCCCTCCTCGCCTTCTGAAACCCATAACTTCTTTATTTTTCCACATATATAGACACATGAGGGCTTTTATTTTGCGGGACAAGATGTACTTTTCTAATGGTGTTATTCACTATACTATAAAATATACTGGGAAACCGCAAAAAAATTCCAAGTGGACAAATTGTGAATTTTTTTTTATTTTTGCCATGTTTGCGGGGGTTTTGCTTTTACGGCGTTCAATCTTCGGTAAATATAATGTGTTATCTGTATTCTTCGGGTTTGTTACGCATCCCCAATACCAAACATTAGGGTTTCCGTTATGTTTTGGTACCGTAAAAAAATTCCAAACATTTTCTATTTTTTGAAATTTGCACCACGGCGCCCATTTTGTGCAAACCAATAACTTTTTTGTACTAACCCCCTACGGACTTTCAGTGAGGGGGCATTTTTTGGGGGGCTAAAGTGTACTTTTATCGCTAGCATTTTGGGAAATGCATGCGACTTTTTTGATCATTTTTATTCCATTTTTTGAGTGACGTAAAAAAGACCAAAAAACGCAATTTGGCGTTTGGAATTTTTTTTTCTTCTACGGTGTTCAGCGTACGGATAAATGATGTTATATTTTTATAGATCGGACTTTTTTGGACGCGACGATACCAAATATGTGTAACTTTTTATTATTTTTAAAGATTTTATTTGTAAAATGGGGAAAGGGGGGTGATTTGAAAATTTTAATACTTTTTTTTTTTGTACTTTAAAACTTTTTTTATTTTTTTTTTTTTTACTGTAACATTGAGGCCACCTGTGTACTTGAAACCATAGGTGGCACGATTGTTAATACAACCTAATGCATTGCATAGGCAATGCATTAGGGTGTACAAAGATGGCGGTTTCCCCCTTCCTGTCTGCGGACGGAAGGGGGCAAACCGACCAGGGTAATGACGGGAGCCTTCCCAAGGCTCCCCACCACAATGCCCGGTTATCGGATCGGCGCATAGCTGCGCTTATGCCGATCACCGCGCCCGATCGTTTCGCGGACCGATCGGCGTTAATTCAGACGCCGCAGCCATCTTTGCCGCGGCGCCCGATGGGTAAAAACAGCGGCAGCGGGTGGAGCCACCCGCCGGCGCTGTTACTGCCGGGTGTTAGCGGCGATTTGCCGCTAACACCCGACGGCTGTGCGGGGGGGGGCGCGGAGCGATCCCCCAGCAAAGCCCCTTAGCGGCCATGGGAAAGGGACTGATACGCCCAAGGTCTTAAGGGTTAAAAGCGATCAGAAGAATAACAGTGTCTCATGAAATCAGTCTCTCCAAAAACTCCAAGCCTTCTCCACCAAAGAAGCTTCTCTCAAAATTGTAGATGACAACATTATCTTAAAGATAGATCTGAGCTTTCTTTTGAAAGTAGCTACTTGTTTCCATTAAGAGTAAGGGAGACATGTATGAAAGGGGTTTTCACCCTTTTTCTGGCGTATGATGCACCTAACTGAGCCGGCTACGTTGTCTAATGCACCTAATCAATATGTTAGGCGCATTGTTCGTAGGACTCGACATTTTCAAATGCGCCTAACATGAAGGGGCATTCTGGGGGCGTTCTGGAGGTGTGTTGCACCACTCTCGTAATATTTGACACATATATGAATGTGGTTCCGCAAAACTAGGTGCATTACTGCTTCAACAGGCAGACCTATGTGAATGTGATCTGCCTGAGCCTGAGGAGTTGAAGTGGAGATAGATTTGCTGTAAGGGGCAAAAATCGTCCAATATTTCTCAACTTACACCAGTGCATTAATAAAAAGTAACTTATTATAATTATCAAACTGTATAACATTTAATCATTTAAATTTAATGGAAAAAAATGACCATATAAATTAATATAAAATATATAATATCCCAAAAATATAAAATGTATTTAAAATTAATAGAATCTAAAACAAATTTTACATTAACCCACTGATGATGTTGTCCAGATTATTATATTAAAAATCTTTACTACATTAAATTTGAAATTTATTTTTGCTGTTCTCACCCTTTATTCTACATACAGCAAGAGCCAGCACAGGTAATGCTGGGACCTGTGGTCCTCCAAGCAGGATCACTACCATAGTTTCTATTCACTGACATGGTATTCTAAAGATTTTTCTTCTATTTCCAGCCTGTCTATAACCTTTATACATGTATGGCGCATTACTTATGCGCCTAAGTTCCGTCATGCGCCTAACACATAAGCGAGGCGCATCGAACTTTACACACCATTTATGAATTCACAAAAACCACTTTCATACATCAGGTGCATTATACACTGAAAATGAGACTCAACTATTCACTTAGACGCCACCTTCCTTCATACATGGCGCCCTAAGTATTTTCTTCGTTCTGTTCTAATCATAAAAACCAACAGGAGGACATTTTCATTACTTTAGATGTCAGACAGGTGGTTCTTCATTATTTGAAAACAACCTATTCATTGAATATGGAGAAAAAGAATAAAACAAAGAAAGTGTTCAAGAGTAAATTCACAAGGTGGTTGAAAGCTTTTATTTAAGTATCTAAGAATATTGAGGGAGTTCATCCTCCCTTAAAAATCAAGGCCCATTCATAAAAAGCAGTATTAAGTCTGAAAGAACTGACAGCAGGGCCAACTGAGTTCTGGTGATGGGAAGTAACATCCTCCAGGATGTGGTCACCCTGCATCCTACTTATTTGATACCACTCCTGTGATGCCGTAAGGAGGCTGTCCTGGAAAGTGGGAATTAGACATAATGGTAATTGGTTTTCCAGGAGTTAGCTTGTATTCTACAATGTAGATTAACTTATGTGAAGTTAGCATTTGGTCAATAACTGATCCCTGAGTAGCTTTTAGTAACATTCTGAAGGGTGCTAGTGTATGGTACCTCCTAACCTATTTGCATGTTGTTGTCCCTACAGAGTCCACAAGGGGAAGTTTCTGTGGTGCTGTCATGATGGACTCCAGGAAAACCTCCCACTTTAAAAAAAAAAAAAAAAAATCAATGTATCCTATAATTCTCTAATGATATACATTTATGCAGAAAATACAATTAAAATAAATACACATTTTAGTGCTATGCCAGGACTTTTTTAATATGCTGCAGATGTTTTTTTTTTCTTGACAATATGTGGCTTCGTATCAAGGCTTCACTACTAGCAACCTGTTTAACATTTTATTTCTGATATGTTATGATTTGCTATCGTCATTTTATTTTTTTCCATCGGCAGAATTTCTATGAGTAAGAACTGTGAAAAATCAGTGCACTTCAAAAAATAATTGAGATTTCTTCTATTAAACAGACATGCGGTAACCAGAATACGGTCACTTTACCCTTCTGTTTCTTATTTGTGATGTGAATGACATTAATGGAACAACTTGTAAGTTGTCATATATTTAATATTGTAACCGCTGTTCTAGCTTACTTTCAGAACCAAATGTCAAACTATATTCATTAAATGAAAGAAAGATTTATTTTATAATGCATTGTGCAACTGTTTAATTTTACTTTGAAAACTGTAACATAAAAAAACCTCATATTAATTACCAACGAGTTATCGAAGAGTTTAAAAAAATAAACTGGCAGCACAACATTATTTCTTACATCTGGCAAATCCCCCTGGCCCTCCAGTGTCGATGCTCCAGTGGTGCTGGTCCCCTTCAGTTTTGTTAGCTTTCCCAGAGCAATAAGAAGCCATACATCCGACATCTGACCAATGTCGCCAATTACTGTCCACAGTCAGGGTTCCATCAGGGTAGTATTCCTGTAAGGGGCCCAAACTTAACAAGGGGCCTACAGATACAGTGCAAGATATGAACTGATCAATGCAAGGGGCCCATATGATTACGGTTTAGGCCGTGTTCACACGGCTTATTCCCGACATATTTGTGCGCCGTATTGAGCGCACAAATCCGCCGTGAATGAGGGGCGGGACGGGGGCGGGGCCGGAGCGCGGCGGGGGCGCCGCTCCCGGCCCCATAGACAATGCATTGTTTACGGCGCGTCCGCGCCGTAAATAGTTTGCATGTCACTGTCTCCCCCCACGGCGGATTTTCCGGCGGGGAGGAGCGACGGAATCCACTTTCTCTATGAGAGAGTGATTACCGTAATGACTCCGACGGGTTGGCGCCGTATTGAAGCGCCCAAATCCGGCGCTGAATACGGCGCCAATCCGTCGGCAAATAAGCCGTGTGAACGGGGCCTTATGGTACGCGTACCTCAGCATGTGATGGCTGAGACTAGTGATTGGCTTCAGTGGTCATATGGATGTACACCACATTATTGCTCCAGGAAAATAGACAAAAAACAGTGGAGACCACTAAAGCACCAGCACTAGAAATGGGGGCCTGAAAGTTGGTATTTTGGGATTATTTTAAAAATTTCTTGTTTGTTTAATTGTTTAATCCCAGACAAGCTTTTAATGATCACTAGGATATACCAACAGTGTAAAGGGGCCCAATTTGCTTCCCTTATACATAAATCAGTGGCACACTAAAGACTAAGTAAAACCTCAATTTTTTAGGAATATGGGGAAATCTTCAGCTAAGAAAAATATGAAAAACCCGGGACTCTTAGTTTACAGTATTTGATCAAAGATTGTTTTAAAACTCACCTCCCAAAAGTCAAGGGGTTCCCAGAGAGGTGAGTCCCTACACTAAAATGTACTCACTAGGAGTCAATTCAGATGCCAATTCCAGGAGGATGGAACCCGCAATTGAGTTAAATGCCCAATTTTATATGGGTGGTTTTAGTGCAGCAAGCCAATAGATTGCCCCTCCAAAAAAGATACAAAAGTAAAAGGTGTGCAATCTAAAATTTTAAATTTGAAAACGTGCTGGGGCACCTGAAAGGCAGACATTCATCAATAATAAATCGGGCACTAAAAATAAGTAAAAACCCCCAAGTTATATAGAAATATTGGAAATGCATTACTGCTAAGGAAAAAAATGAAAAACCTGGGACTCTTTGTTTCGTATTGACAAAGATTGTATTAAGTCACCCCCCCAAAACGTCAAGGGGGTTCCCGAGCAGGTGGTCCCCACACTAAAACATGTTACCTTACTAGGAGTCCATTCAGATGCCCCTTCCCCCGGAGTGAAAAGGGAAACCCGCAATTGAGTTAACCTGCCATTTTTTATGAGGTGGTTGAGTGCAGCAAGCCCAAAGGATTTCCATCTCCCAAATTTGCTACAAAAAGTAAAAGGCTGTGCACCTGTTACGTTTTCAAAGTTATATTAGATTTTGCACAGCCTTTACATTTTGTAGTCTATTTTGGGATGGGAATCTCATTGGCTTGTGCACCAAACCCCCTCTATAAATAGTGAGGTTAACCAATTGCAGGTTCCTATCACTCCTGGGGGGAAATGGGGAGTCTGAATGGACTCCTATAAGGTAAAATGTTTTAGGGGAGGGGTACCCGTCTGGGAAACCCCCGCGTTTTTGGGGGGTGGCTTAAAACAATCTTTGATCAAATCTGTAAACTAAAAGTCCCGGTTTTTCATATTTTCCTTAGCTGTAAAGCATTTCCATATTCTATATAAATGGGTTTTAAATTAGTCTTTAGTGTGCCCCTATTTTGTTTTAGATGTAGTCATTGCTTTCGGGGCACCTATGCTTACGTTTTCAAAGTATATATTTGATGGGGCCGCCTTTTTAATTTTGTAGTCTATTTGGGAGTGGCAATTATTTGGGTTGCGCACCCAACCCCTATATAAAAAAGTGAGGTTAACCAATTGAGGTTCCTATCACTCCTGGGGAAGTGGCGTTGAAGGATCCCAGTAAAAGGGAACATGTTTTAGTGTAGGGGCTCACCTGCTCTGGGAAAACCCCTTTATGTGTTGGGAGTGAGCTTAATACAATTTTGATCAAAATGTAAACTAAGAGCCCCGGTTTTCATATTTTCCCAAGTGTAAGCATTTTCCATTTCCTATATAAATTGAGGTTTTACTTAGTCTTTATGTGCATGATTTATGATTAGATGTATGCATTGCCTTTCGTGTCACCATGCTTCGTTTTCAAAGTATTATTAGATGTGCACGCCTTTAATTTTGTAGTCCAATTGCTGTACCCAGCCCCGCGGTCCCCAACCCTTTTTTTTTCCCCCGGCGGTTTGATGCACGACAATTTTTCCCCAAGCCCCGTGTGTGGGGTTTTTGTGTGGGAGGGAGGGGGGGGGGGGGTGGGGGGGGTTTTTGGGGGGGGGGTTTTGGGGGGGGGTTTTGGGGGGGGGGGTGTGTTTAGAATGCACACAAAAAAAAAACAAAAAAGTGTTTTACTTGTATTTAGGGATCGTAGGGGAAACCAAATTTTTAAATGGAGACTGATTGTAGTTGGGGGTCACAATTATATTAAAAATGCGACCACAGAGTGATAATCAGTCTGCAGAAAATTTGATCAGCTCTTGGGTCAGCATTATAATGTTAATTAATATGAAATTCGTCTGAAATTTAGAGATATATGGACCCTGTAAAATAAAAATTTCCCCCAGTAGTGATAGTGATAATACTGCCCCAGAGTGATAATGAACTAGCTCCCCCTTTATGATGTGTGCATAGCTGCCCCCAGTAGTGAAAATAAAATAGTGCCCAGTAGTGATAGTGATCAAGAAAGTCCCCCCGTGTGATACTTGATATTTCCCCCCTTGTCATAGATGCTGCCCCAGTGTGTACATAGAAAGTGCCCCCAGTAGTGAACATAGATAGCTGCCCCCGTAGTGATCTAGATAGCTCCCCCCAGTAGTGAGCTAGTGCCCCCCTTTGTGAGCAGCTCCCCCCAGTAGTGATGCGTACTCCCCCCAGTAGTGGGTAGCTGGCCCCCCAGTAGGTGTATCCCCCCCATTGTGCGAGTGGCCCCCGAGTGATAGCTCCCCCCAGTAGGATACATACCCCCCCAATAGGCGCCAGGACAATTTAAAAAAAAAAAAAAAAAAAAGAAGTCACTCACCTTTCCCGGACCTGGGCCCGGCCCCTCCCCCCAGCGGGCAAGCAGCAAGGGGCGCATTACAATGATAGAGAAAAGCGGGGCGGAAATGCAGCTCCTGCTTTCCCAGTAAGGCCGTTTCACACGGCTTATTCCCGAGGATTTGTGCGCTCAAAAACCCGGTGAATAAGGGGCGGGGGGCCGGAGCGCGGCGGGGGCGCCCGCTCCCCGGGCCCCCATAAAACAATGCATTACTACGGCGGTCGGCCGTAAATAATGTTCATGTACTTTCTCCCCCCCGGCGGATTCGTAGAGCGGGGGGGGCAAGGAATCCCTGTTCTTAGGGCAGTGGATTACTTTTAATACTCCGGGGATTGGCGCCGTATGCAGCGCAAATGGGCCAGTACGGCGCCAATCCGCTGCAAAATAACCCCTTTTGTAAACGAGGCCAAACGATGCAGCCCGCACAGTGGCCTGCAGTTGCAGGGCCGGAACAGGGGGGCGCGCAGACCAATGCGACCGCCGGACTAAAGTCACCGGGCGGCCCGGCATCATGTTACCCCGGGGCCCGTGGCCCGGCAGGGGACGTAAGGCCCGGTGCCGGTCCGCGGAACGGCGGTTGGGTACCCCTGCCCTAGCCGATCGCTTGGTTAGAGGTCACACTGTCAACCAATGACTGTCCAACAGTGTAATCTCGACACTAGCACACACAGTTAAAAGGAGATTTACATACAGTAGATTTGTTGCAGTAATTTCTGTGAGTGAAAATATGTTGCAAATATATGTTTTTTGAAAGTCTTGTTGAAATGAATGGGAGGGATTTTCATTAACTAAAAAATCTGTAACAAATTTGATGCATGTGAACCCTAGCAAAAAACTACATAAAAAAGATCATACAAAGTAGGGATGCTTTCAAAATGTATAAAGATATTAAAGTTTTATGCTTATACCAAAGACAGGATTCAAGACAAAAGGGGACATGTATGAAAACGGACTTGGTCTAAGACTTTCTTTGTTGCTCATAGCAACCAATCAGAGCGCCTGTTTCATTTTCTCAGAGCACTATATGAAATGAAAGGGGAAATCTGATTGGTTGCTATAGGCAACAAGGAAAGTCTTAGACCTAGACAGTTTTCATACATGTGGCCCAAAATGTTAAATGATTCCTGGACTACAGGTATGGTGTAAATGTGTAGCTATAAAAAAGATATTAATATGCATGAACCACAATGTGGGGAATTATCAGATTTGCTCCATCTTTCTGGTAAAAAAAAATTTACATTTTTGCCATATGCTTGATTTGTGTTCATTCTTCTGTTATTGATCCTCTAAGGCCTAAAGTGGACCTTAAAATTACCTAGTGACTCTCTTTCTGGTTTTACTAAACAAAATGCCTGTATAAAAAAAGTTATACTATGGGAAATCCAATTAGATAAGCACAATTACCAACACAGAGGAAATTTTGGTTGTCTAAAAGGACAGACAGGCCATTTTGTTGAAACGTATCTGGTGGAATTTACCCACAATAGAGACATACAAACCCAGGGGGAACAGAGCTTTGTAAGATCAAATGGTCTTACCCTGCTGGCCAGCATTTTGATCTGTTCATCCTGATCTAATGACCCTCACAAGTTTTCGGGTATTATCCTGCCAACCTTTCTGCCGACCCAGGAACCCCATTTTGTTGTCGCTATAAACTAACAACTTAGGGCTTGTTCACACGGCGTTTTCACTCCGTGTTTACTACACTTTTTGGATCCGTCTCTGGGACCGACAGGACGGACCCAGAGACGGATCTAAACAATTAGCAATTCTTTCAAAGACGGAGCCGACAGGCAGGAAGGAAACACGTAGCAGAGATCTCTCATGTGGAATTTACAGTTAACATCCCTGCCGCCATATTTATATAAACAAATGTGTGAAGTAATGATGGTGCTGTTATGAATATTATAATGTTGCCATGTCTCCAGACCAACCTCTATAAAAGCTTGCATGTATTAATCAAAATAAAGAATTTGTCTTTGAAAGGACGAAGTCGTGGTTTTATAGCAACGACACTATAATTTGTGCCAGGAATTTCTATAAATGAAAGCATAAATCCATTTAACTTTCTGGCACACAGACAGCTAAAATATATTAACAAGCATGTGCCTAGTGTATTTGGTGCATCTTACTCTGGCATAGTTTGGCTTAAGACCTGTGCATGAAATACTGGTGATAATTATTAATAAAAGATAATAATAATAATTAATAAAAGATATGTTAAAAAAAATAAACTGTGACTATTTTATTCATTGACATAGTACGGACATATTTCCACATGCTAAATAGAGATTGCCATACAAATCTATTGCTGTCCGTAACCTACATAAATATACCATTTTACTACGGTCGCATAAAAAAAAAGAAATGATACTTACTATAGATCACATGGTAAGGCTAGGTCCACAGAGCAATGTGAAGATGCTGTCCAAAATCCGACAGCATTTTCACATTGCTGGACCACGCCGCGTTTTTTTGCACATTTTTTTATTTTAGATTTTCAGCGGCCCAGCACATTGGGCTGCAAGAATCTGATGCCGGTCCGGCAGACTATACTTAGTCCAACAGAATGTTCTATATTTCACTGGACAGTTTTAGTTTTTGGAAACCCTCAGTAAACAATCTGTGCTGTGTAGACTATAGCACAGATTTTCTATTGAGGACTACACCGCGCTGGGTCCGGTCGGATTTTTGGCAGATTCAAAATACTAAAGCCAAAGGTCCAACAACAGTAAGGGTATGTTTACACGGGGTAATTTCGGCACACATTTCACCGCATATTTGCGCTCTAATACGGACGAGATGCCGAAATTACGGTAATCCATAGTTCTCGTAGAGAACTATGGGTTACGCCTCCTAAGTGACATGTCAATTATTCGCAGCGAGTACGCACCGCGAGTAATGAATGTCAATGGTGTCGGCGGGCCGCCGGCCTCCCCGCACCACGGGAGTACGTGCGCATTAGCGCGAACTCTCGAAACACAGGATGTACTGCAGTGCGTATTGTACGTGTCACAGTACATTGTGTGAACATACCCTAAGGAAGTTCTTTTCTTTCTTAGTAATCATTTAGTTTGCTGTAGCCTCATTTAAGACTTTTTGAAGCTCCACTTTGTTATAATGCACATCTTCCAGAACTTCAGCATAATAGTAAACATCCTGCAAAATACGTAATGCCTCATTGTTAGAATTTTCGAAGTCCTGAATCCCCACAGAACCTCCCTTGTTAGCATTAGGTATAACTATATTTAGATTTTTTGTCAAAGTGGTTAAAGCTTTTTTCTCTCTTCGAGTGAGATTACCGATTTAGGGATACCTTGATTTTAGTTTCCTAGGATCGGTTGAAACAAGATCCTGGAAGACAACCAAATTGTTGCCTTGTGTCCAGAATGGATAAAAATCTGATTTCATATTAAATTTAATCTGATCTCATATTAAACTTAATAACGCCAATGGTATCAGTCTCTTCTCACTGCTTCACAGGATTTTCATTTTCGAGCAGATCATCAGTGTTAGAATTGACATATTTCCTATTGGCAAAATATCTATTTAGGGTGAGTTTTCTTACAAAATACTGAAGATCCTTATATACAGTGAAATGGTCAACTGAATCATCAGAACTGAAATTCAGACCTTTTTGTAAAAGGTTGACTTTTTCAAAGTTGGAGACATAGTAAAAGAGGACACCATTATGTCATGTAAGAAGAAACTGGTAGAGGCAATATGGGTTTTGGTCAATGTTCTGCTAGGAAATCTTGGGTCCTAGCACTGATCAGAATGTTGCTTTGACACATACCACTTACCTAAGCATTGTTGCAAACCAAGTGCATTTCTAGTATTTCCAAAGGCAATAACAGCCTCTTTCAACAGTACAATGCACCCATAAACATTGCAAATATTCCTAAAAAATTGTTTTGGGAACATGAAAAACAGTTCAAGGTATTCACTTGGCCTCCTAATTCCCCAGATCTCAGTCTGATCATAAATCTGTGGGATGTGCTGGAAAAACAAGTCCAATCCATGGAAGACCTACAGGACTTAGAGCAGTGTTTCTCAACTCCAGTCCTCGAGACCCACAAACAGGTCATGTTTTCAGAATCTCCCACAGAATGCACTGACAATAATTAAGTCACCTGTGCAGCATAATTAAATCACCTGTGCAATGCTAAGGAAAGCCAGAAAATATGACCTGTTGGTGGGTCTCGAGGACTGGAGTGGAGAAACACTGACTTAGAGGATGTGCTGCTAACCTCTTAGTTCCAGATATCTTAGGACATAATCTGGTGGATTCCATGCTTTGACAAATCAGAGCTATTTTGACACCAAGAGCAGGACCCACACAATATTACGGAGCGGGTTTTAATGTTATGATTAGAAGACGCTTTGTGGGTAATTATAGCACAGATTCAATTTAACACTGCTGATTCTTCTTCCCTGTCCAGACAATTTTAGCAAGCTGCATGCTCAAGTACAACGACTAGTGTGGCACAAGCACTTTTTATGATAGCTCATTTTCAGCTCTGCAAAACTTCAGTAGCATCTTAACTGCTGCTGATTAAACACTGCTTAAAGTGCTTAGAATGATTTATGCCCTCACAGTCGTTGCCGTTTAACAAAAAAAACAGCTTGTCAGGATAAGTAAGACAGTTTCCCAGTTGTATTATCTTTTGAGATGTTAGAAAATGGGAGGCAAACAGGTCCAGAAGCTGCGTTTCTCACAAATGGCCTGAAGGAAGGATCCCTGGCATTCTTTATAGGTCTGGAACTCTTAGCTTGTCTTAGCTCGGTCTCTTGATTTTTTCATTTTGCATTCTGCTGTAGCTGCATAAGTGCCCACGGCTCTTTAGCATAAAGTCAGCAGTACTTTTCTAAGCCAACTCAACCTGCAAAGCAAGTGGCCAAAATGCAACAAAAGCATTGTCCTGTAACCAATGTCATTTTCTGTCTATCTCTAATAATAAAAAAAGAATCTGAACAGAGACCTAATGAATGTGTGTTCAAAATCCTTTAACAAATAGATTTTAATGTTACACACTATAGTAAATATGATAACAATTTTATATGATTTTATGAATCTATTATTTCAATAGAACTTTAATTCATTGTAATCCTACTGGTTTAGTTGATTTTGGGTATACAGCTCATAACTGGTGTTTATTTCAATTTCAGGCATATGGACTGCTGAAAGATGCAGCAAATGCATTAAAAAGCATACGCCGATGCCATTCTAATTAGGACTGACTTATAAAACACCAGTCCTTCAGAAAAAGGGGACAGTGAAAACAAGCAACTTTGCAATTGCATGTCATTTGCAAAGGTGTCTTGTTTTCACAGCCTGCCTAATCTTCGGTTTGTGTAAATACAGTTCCCCAGTGCCGGTCAGATTCCTCCTCCTTTCATTTCATTTGCTGACGGCTTTTCCAATTTACATTCTGTCTGGCTCCCCAGATTCATGGGAGCACGCAGTCCTGCCTCTCTCACTCAGAATAAGGGGCCGGCAACATTTCACTCTGCACAGCCAGCAGCTGCACAGTAACCCTGCAGCTGCTTCTACAATCAGAAAACAGCAAACTGTGCCCGATGCCTTAATGCTCCTGCGTGTAAACATAGAATGGAGACAGATCTGTGCTGCTCTGGATGAGTTCATAGAAGACTGGATTCAACTGTAACAAACCTCCAGCTGTGAGAGAAGATATCAGTGCTCTGAGTTCATAGAAGATGTCTAGACTGAATGCAGGCCCGTGGTATGTAAACGCTCTTACAAAATAAGATGCATAGGGAGAGGAATGACACAGGACATGTGGACTTAGCCAGAGAGGGGGGGAGAGCAGACACACGCGGGAGCGAGCATGAACAGTCAAGAGGGGGGATGAGTACATCCCCCTTCAGTTAAGAAAACCCAGCTGGGGGGAGAAACGCCCCTGGATATTAGGAACTGAGAAACTGAAAGTACAAGTAAACACACAAACTGATGAAGCGATACATTCCCTTTAAGTGTTTTCCCAAAGGCTTTTCTGTAGGAAAAAAAGACCAAAAAAATGTAGAAATTGTCTGAATAAATAAAGCCACCAAAAGACCACTGGTAAAAAGAAAAAAACAATTGGGGCAGATGTATTAACCCTGTCTAAAAGTATGAAAGTGTAAGATGTAAAGTTGCACTCTGCTATACTTGGAACCCCCATTTAAATGAATGGTAACCGCCCAAACACGGACACTTCTCTGATAGTCAGTATGTCACAAAAGTGAGTAAATCTCTCACATTTTTTGAAAAATTTTGGTTTTATATTTTTAAAATGGGGCAACACTGAAGATATGGATTTTGATCAATGTCAAGTAGTCAGTGTACGTTCTGAAAGTTTTATTTTGGTGTGCCCTAAAAAATCTCAATACAAGCCTTTCGCTGTCAAAAATGATGGCAAAAAAAAGTGAGTACCCCCCAAATTTGGAATAGGGAAAAAAATTTTGTGTAAAAGTGCCCAAATTTTTTTGTGTGGCCCCCTTTTTTTTTCCCAGTTTAGTGCCTTAAATTTAAGGCAGGGGGTTCACTGGGAGCTTCACCCCCTTTCAAAACCCCTCCATGAAAAACACCCGGAGCTGGTGATGTTAGTTCCCTTGGCTTCCTAAACCTTTCCATTTGAGGATCCCTCACAGAGGTCAAAAGTCTTTTGGGAAAAATAAACCCACCAAAACAATGAAAAATTTCCAAAATGTGCTGCTTTACCAACCATGCTTTTAAGTTTAGAGTATTTTGTAAAAAAAAATTAGGGGCCCAAAGTTCAAATTCTAGATATGTTTCCTTTTTTCAGAATTGGGGAAAAAAACTTAAACAAATCCCTTAAAAAAGGAAGAAAGTAATTTATTTTTTTAAATGATGTTAGAAATTCCCCCAAAAACCTATTTCCCAAAGGGTTTGGAGGCTCCATCTCAGTACAGTCATTTGAAAATTTGATTTTTTAAAAAGCCATGCAGGATAAATTCCATTTGGAAGCACCTAGAAACTAAATAACTTGACGCTTCTGGGCCCTAACAGACTTTTCTAAACTTTGGTCTCCTCCCCGATATGTGTAATTTTAATTTTAAATTTTCCCTTATCTTGTGGTATGAGGTTTGAAACATCCCCGACCTTAGTACAACCTCTTTTTCTGCAGTCTTCTATAGCGGCACCCTAAAAAAGATTTTTGGTTTTTTAATAATTCCACTCAAATTACTGACAAAAAGGGGAGATTTCCTACCCCACCCAAATTATTTGCTACTTTTGCATTATTTCACAATGTGCTTCCCAATAAAAGGTGCAGAACAGAACATCCTGGTTAGGTTTATGTTCTAGAGCAGTTTACAAAATGAATCAGCTGTTAGGCTTTTTTAGTTACCATTAGCAAAGCCATCCTTCTCTTTTATAACACATTTTACGAGTTGATTCTTAATAAGATCATAAATCTACAACAATGTTTTATGATAGTTAGCATAGTGAAAATACAATAAAATGCACCCCTGAAAATTTCCCCTTCCCTTTCTAAAATTTTTCTTACAATGCATTTATTCCAAGCTGCTGTTGTAAGTCGTCTCTAATTAATTTAACGGAATGGAAATGTGTTATTTTTCTTTACTGCTGGTGTGATAAGAAGGCTTTTATTATAAAGGGGGGTGTTTTTGTTAAATGTTGGGATTTAGAGAGTTTGTTAAATTCCCCCTTGATTTTAAAACTGGCCCCCCTGCAGTGTTAAAAATTTAAAAACCCATTAAAAAGTTTTCTAAGGGGACTTAAAATTCGAAAAACCCTTTTGAAAATGGTAAGTTGGGGCTTTCAGGTAAGTTTAATACCCCAAGCCCAACATGGGAGAACCAGTGTATTGGCTTAAGTCACTATGTTATCCATTACAAGTTTTGGCAGATGATTAAAACTTCTAAAATTTTAAAAATTTTTAGATTAAAATTCAAAAAAACTTTTTCATTTTCCCACTTCATAAAAATAAATTTCGGAACTTGCCTGAGAACTTATCGCAGTGCACTGAGCTGCAGTTGCTTTGTATTATGGAGATAAAATTTTGATGCAACATTGATGCAATAAAAAAGGAGACGGTTGAGCCAACAGACACTGAAGTCACATAAGGGCATATTCTCGTTTGAATAATTTTCCCCATTTATCTGAAAAGGTATGCAGAATGCCATGTCAGTACAACCAAAACAAGCCCATTCAGATGAATCAAACTGGTTTTCAGAGGCAGTAATTTCTGCAAATCTACCGCGTGTCAATATACGTTTATTTGAATTCAGTTCCTGTTGGCTTAGTGATCTGCTTTTTTGGGAGGCTCCAGGTCTGTGTTGGGTAGGAAGACAGGGAATAATTTCCCCCCCCTTTTCACCAAACCCTTATAATTGAAAAAAGGGGGGCCAAAACAGGCAATTGTAAATAAAAATAATGCCTTCAAGAAGGGACAAGAATCATGGGAATTTTAGTCCTGAACTTAAACCCATAAAAACCGCGGGGGAAATTTGAGGAAAATTGTATTTTTTAAGGGGACTGTTTCCCCAATTGATCTTTTGGGGGCCTGCCACAGCTCTGATACCACTGACAGAGGCTTTAACTCTGTTTTCAACACCCTCCTTTAAGGCCCCTTTTTTCCATCCCCTTTTTCAAACCCCCCAAATTCGTGGCATCTGTCAGGAAAATTGAAAAAATTGTATCCGACAAACGGCAAAAAACCAAGACTTCTATAGGGCAAAATAGATTTACATCTCCCACTGTTTAGAAAAACCCCTGTTCATTTTCTTAATTTGACAAAAAAACCCATGGTTGCCCTTTTGTATCCGATGCAAAAACTGTATACCTTTCCCTTAAATACAAAAAAGTAGCCCAAAATTGGGGCCTATTTTTTGCTCTACAATAGTCTATGACCCCAATACGGCCCCCCAGCGGTGTCCCCCAGGATATATTTTTACAGTATCCCGACGGTTACTATAAGGTGGGGCGAAAAAAACCCGTTTTGTTTAATAGCACCCCCAAAAACATGGGCCTTTTTTAGTATGGATCCCAAGTCCTTTAGTCTTCAGCACTAAAGCATAGTTTGCCACATAAACTTACTTTAGCTCTGTGGTGAAGGAATATGGGAAAATTATATCCCAGAGTGTGTTTTTGGGATACATTTTATTGCTTTTAAAAAAAATTTAAAGGAAACCCGGGTGTTTTTTTGGCCCTTCCCCGACCCAGCCTATTTTGAAATCTGACAAAGTGTCCATTTTTGGGGAGAAATAATTTTTGGGCACTTTTAACCTAAAACCATGGGATTTTTGAGATTGTTTTCTCGTGGCCATTGTGGTTTTTTTTAGTAAGAAAATTTTTTTCCATACAATCCCCTTTTTTTGTTTGTGAAAAATAAACAAATTTTTAGAAAAATTTGGAAAAAATTTGCGATTTTGAAAGTTGCAAAATTTTTGCGTGGGAAGGCAGATAAAAAAATTTACAACAAAATAGTTTTTAACTTTGCATCTTTCCCCTATGTCCCTTTTTAGGTTGGCCCTCATTTTTTAAATGTTTTTTTTTTTTTTTTGACATTAGAGGGCTTTGAAATTTAGTAGTTTTAAATTTTCACAATTTCAGGAAAAATTTTCAAAAATACATTTTTTTTTTGGGAAAAACTCCCGTTCTGACTTGGGTTTGAAAAGGCCTGCGTTAGATCCCCCCTAAAAAAATTCCCTCTAAAAAACTAGACCCCCTTAAAGTATTTCAAACCCCTATTTTGGAAGGGTTTTATAACCCCTTCCCAGGGTATTTCACAGAAAAAGAAAGCAAAAATGGAGGTGAAATTTCAAAATTTTTCCTTTTTTTTTCAGTTTTTTAATAATTTTTCCTTTTTTCATGATTCGGTAAAAGTGACCCAGGTAAAAGCAACTTAATATTAAAATTTTTCCCAGGTTTTGCCTTTTTTTGAGATACCCATATGTGGGCCCCCAGTGCAGTATTTTGGGTCAACCTAAGCCCCGAATAGGGGGGAACCCTACCCGGGCTCTGGGTTTCATTTTCAATTTCGATTTATTTAGGGGGCCTTTTCAGGTTTTGGGGGCACCCCAAGGTGCTAAAACCCTTTAAAAAACACCCCCAAATAGACCACATATTGGAAAATACACCCCTTTTAAAAATATTTCCGGGGGGCATTTTGTATATAGACCCCACAGGTGATTTTACAAAAATTTTTTTTGCTAAGGCTGTGAAAAGTAAAAAAAATTTTTTTTCCAAAAATCTGCAAATTTTTGCCCTTTAAAAAAATTTTAAAATATACAAGGAATCCCGGAAAAAAAGAACCGGGAAAATTTGGGTTTAAGGAAAATTTTTTCCAAGTTGGGCCCCAATTTCCCTAAATGTGGGTTGTAAAATTTCTGTGTGGGCGCATGGCAGGGCGTACAAAAGGGGGGGGGGGCTATTTGGCCCTTTTTGGAAAAAGCAGATTTTGGTTGGGGGCCCTGCCGCATTTGCAAAGCCCCCAAAAATAGGGAGAAAAAGGCGAAACCCTTCCCGGAAATCGCCCCATTTTGGATTCAACTCCCATAGGGATTCATCTAGGGGTGATTTTGCATTTTTAGGCCCCACAGGTGTTCCATTTGGTTTTTTTTTTTTGCATTTGGCAATGAAAATTTGGGGGGAAAAACCCCAGTTCAGTATTGTTTTTTGAGTTTTAATTTTACGCATTTTCCCCTGCAGTGTAAATGGGTGTTTATAACTTTACTTTTGGGGGCGGAAATTTTCAATTATTTAAAAAGATTAGATTTTATTAGTTTTTTGTTTTATTTCTTTTTCACCCGTTTAAATAGTCTATTTAAAAAAATTTTGGGTTTTTATGTTGCCCTTTTTCTGACAGCCATAACTTTTTTTTTTTGCTGTGTTTCCCCGAGTGTGTTTTGGGCCCTTGTTTTTTTCGGGATGAGTTGAAATTTTTTAATTTGGGACCATTATGGGGTGAATATGATGCTATGATCACTTTTTATTAAGGGGTTTTTTTTGAGATGTTTTGAAAAAAATACAGCAAAACTCGGTAGTTTTTTTTTTATTTTTATTTTTTAAAAGCGGTCACTGTACGGTATATATGACATGGTAGCTTTACTCAGCCGGGCAATCGATTTCACCGGATACCCAATTTTTTTTTATTTTTTTTTGTTTTACTGCTTTTAACAATAAAAACATTTTATTCAAAAAAAAAAAAATTTCGTTTTTGCATCAAAATAGTTTGAGAGCCATTTCTTTTAAATTTTCTGTGCTTGGAAACTGTGTTGGGACTTTTTTTTTGGGGAGAGGAGTTGCGTTTTATTTTTTACATTTTTGGGGGGGACAAGGCTTTTTTTATTGCTTTTTAAAAACCCTTTTTTGGGGCCGGGGGAAGAAAAAAACTGAATCTAGTTGTGTTTTTTTTTTTATTTTTTTAAAAGGGCTCAACCCGTGCAGTATCCGGGAAAAGTTAGTTTACTTTTGGGTTTTCCCACGATTTTGGGGGAAAACCCTTTTATATAGTTTTTTTTTTGTTGAAACACTTTTAAAAAAAAAAGAAAAGGTTTTTAGTTTTGTAAAAACAATATTTATGAAAGCTTTCTTTTGGGGGCTATACATTTTTTTTTTTCCGTATACGAGCTGTATTAAAAGGGTTTTTTTTTTCCCGGGGTGAACTGATGTTTTAATTGGTTTCAAACCCCTTTTGGAAAATTTTTTGGAGGGTTTTTGATCGCTTTTTTTTTCCTTTTTATGGATGCGGGTTTAACCCTTTAATTTTTTTTCTGTGGGTTGTTTTTTTTTTGTTTTGTTTTTTAAAGCCGTTTTAAAGTAGGGGGTTTAAATTTAAAATGGGCAGGTTTATAGGACGGTCGTTACACAGCCGGGGGGATACCAAAATTTTGGGTACTTTATTTATTTTTATTTTTTTGGGGGCGATTTTGGGGTTTGTAAAGGGGGAAAAGGGGGGGTGTACGTTTTTTTTATTTTTTTTTTTCGTGTTTGTGTTTTACTTGTTTTTCAAATTTTTTTACTTTTTTTCATTTTTCACATTTTTTTTTTTCTTTTCCCCCTAGGGGATTTGAATGAGGATTTTAGAAACTTTTATTCAATAGGAATCCCTGCAAAAAGCTTGGGTTGCTATGACTGGTTCCTTTTGGACAACTGTCAGTCACGGCCGGGCCGGGCGTCGTGACGTCACAGACAACCGGAAGGCATTCTCTGCGCTCCGTGGTGTCTGTATGGAGGAAGGACCCGCAGGATCGCCCGATCCGTGCGCTGCTGCGACAGAGACGCAGGAGGAGCGATTCCCTCCTGCGTCTCTCTTAGTTATTGCGACGGATTGTCCCCCGGATAATTTTAAGGGGTTAACCGCCCCCCCCCCCCCCCCCCCCCCGGAGCGATCCGGGGGTCGGGGCCGATGGTGGGATGTCAGCTGTAATATACAGCTGACACCCCGCGCCGATCGCGCGAACTCTGCTTTAGAGTGTCGCGCGCGATCCTCAGGACGTTTCCATATGTCCAGGTGCATTAACCCCCAACGACTGGACTTTAATGGATACGCAAAGGTCGTTAAGGGGTTAACAATTACAGTACCACAGTTACAACTGTATACTTATTAGACCAGTATTTCAATGCTACAGTCTAAACCAAACTAAACCAGATAAGGACTCAGGTTGGTGGATGAACTCTGTAAATGTACCGAGTAGAAAATAGAGATATCGCTAATAACACAAGCTCAAAACAGGTGTAATATAGCTCTTCTCAGCATGTTATAATCTTGGCAGGTAATAAGACAAAGGTGGAAAAAAAAAAAAACAAGCTCACTGGCCACAGGGCTGAGGAATAGTCTTCAAACCAAGGAAAAGGGGATGCATACTTCCAGCACCAAAATGAGCACAAAAAGCCAAGGTTTTTTTTTTACATCTTTAGTTAATGTTAAAAATGGAAGAGGCCTCCAGTTATAGCACTAACACATTTTGAACAGCAATCACTATTAGGAGTAACCTTGACTAAGCAACTTATTACCGCTTGACGCACTTCAGACCTAAAACTAGAAGCATCTTTTTTCTTATCTTAAATGAAAATGTAATAAAGCTTGGATTTGTTATGCTTATTTTGATGCTGGAAATACACATTCCCCATTACTCACTAATATCACTTTAGACCAATCACGTCAATGAATTAATATTTTTAGAAATTGCCTCTCTGAAACGACAAAAACATTTTGTTGTGGAAAACAACATCTGCGTGCTTTTTTTCCAGGAAACAGGAATCCTGTTTTTGTCTTTTTCCATTTCGATAAATAATTTCAGCCTCTTGAGGCAAATGACAAAGCCAAGCACCATTCCACAAAACTGGCAGAGAATTATCATCTATGCACAATAAAATCTAAACTTAATGTCATAAAAAATGTGTATCATGTGTTTATTTATTTAAAGTGTCATGTTTATTGAATGAGGGTTAGTCATCACACAGGGCACACATCAACTAGAGTTGTGACCCAGAATGAGATATACATTGAGTTTTATCCTATCCATGCATATATAAAAAAATCTTCCTCATTTGGGATTTCCATCCCATCCATAATGAAGAAAGAACAGGGGGAAAAGAGGTTAATCACTATGTAAGTAGTGAAGCTTAATAGTCATTGTCTGTATAAACCGCTAACAAAATGAATGTGAAGGACTTAAACTTTACTAATTTAAGTACAGTTTTTAAGTGTTGATTAAATTATGGATAACTTATCCTAAACCCAAACTACACAGTGAGTAAAGTTCTTTATTTAAAAAAATGATATTCAGGTTATTTTTGTCATATAACACTGTTTTTTAACAGATCTGTCACAAATTATATAAAAGGCTTGCCTGCATCAGCATGAGAATTGAGTGACAGGTACAGTTTAGGCCACATTCACATTATGTCAAAAAGAGCCTACGTTTGCCCTATTGTTTTTGTAAGGGCTCCACTGGGGTAACCGTCAAGATTTTTTCAAGATACTGACAGATACCTACAATGGAGGCAAGAAATATGATGTTAACGGGACCCAACATTAAAGAGTACTTATCACCTCGGGGGAAACCTCATGAAGTAACAGGAGACTAAAATACAAGCACTTCCATAAATATGTTTCATTAGGAAAATCAAAGCATTTCACCTGTAATTGAGTTTTTAAAAACTGGCCCTTTAAGACAGCTCTGAAGTCGGGCCATGCCGGCACCTGACAGCTTGATGTATCATTATGTTGACAGCTGTGTTGCTTCTCAGCTGGAAGAGTCCATTGTGTAGGGGGAGCCAGGAAGTCTATACCATGAGCACACTAGTAAGCTCTGGGCTGTTATGTTTGTGCTGGATATAACACTAGCAGCAGTGTAATGTCGATGCACTATCACACTATGTCCTCAGTGTGCTGTGCCTGCAGTGTATGTAGTGAGAGACTCAGATTACCCTGTACAAGCAGCTATGCCCTCAGCTCCCCCTGCACAGTTGGTATCTCTCAACAGAAAGAATCCCTTAGCCCTGCTAAGAAAGTGAAAGTAAAATGTTTCCCCCTGTAATACTGACATGAGCCCTTTATATTGCTAATGACATGTATTGGAAAAAAGTCTTA
The DNA here is from genome assembly GCA_025379985.1 of Phyllomedusa bahiana. Classification (NCBI taxonomy): domain Eukaryota; kingdom Metazoa; phylum Chordata; class Amphibia; order Anura; family Hylidae; genus Phyllomedusa; species Phyllomedusa bahiana. The sequence continues at coordinate 105,348 of JAODAL010005744.1, read as the reverse complement.
GAATTTTATCTACTACTAGATGTTTGTGTGGAGGTGATAGGTACTCTTTACAGAGAAGCTGAGCCATGACAGTGGACGAGCATGAAAGGAGTATTCTCGTTTCATTCATTAGCTTAAGACATGTAGCCAAATGTAAATAGAGACTATTACCAAAAACATTGCTGCTCTGACTTTGCTTCATTTCAGAGTTGGGGCAGTTGTTATCTCCTGCTTGTTTATATATACAAGCTTAACTAGGTTACAGACCTCCTGTCACTGTTCTAGCAGTGGTCGGGATGGTGACATCACTCTCTTATGTCTTATTAACATCTCTCAGTCTATGATCATGTCTTTCTAACAGAGAAGAACTTTAACCCTTTAGTCATTATAGAGAGAGATCAGGAGCCTTGTGCTATGCTGTCAGGGCTGCAGAGTAACACTTATCATTCTATGTAAATACATAGATACGTTTGAACATAGAAGAATCACTCTGCTCATCGTGGCAGCTTCCTCTCATGACATACACAGCTCTGCTACCATGACAAACAAACTGCTTGAACAATGTCCCTCTAACAGGCACAGCTAGGAATAGAAGCCAGCAGAACTGAAATGTAGAACCACCCACATCCTGCACAGGAAGTGAGATCCTAAGGGTCTGTCCACAGGACAAGCAATTCCCGTTGGATTTATATGCAGATTCAGGTTTTAAAAACGTAAAAATCTAACTGCAAACCATCCACATAGACTTTAATTGAACATCCATTTGCAGTTCATGCAACTCGGATTTTCTTGAGGTCGGATTTCAAAACTGACGGTTTTTCAAAAATCCTAGAACATGTTCAATCTTCCACCATATTCCATGTCAAAAGCCGTGTCCCAAATATTTCTATGTCGGATCAGAATCTAAACCCCATAAAGATAAATAGGACTCGTTTTCTGACTATGAATCCGCTGGGAAAAAAACATCAAAATCCACATAAAATACTCATTGAAAACCGCGTTGTCCAACGTAGTTTTCAATAGCAGAATCCGACAAGGATTTTGACATTGTCGTGTAGACATATCCTATGGCCCACTGTGAAGAGCAAGCTCATTAAAAAAGCCAGATAGGAAAACCCTTTAAAGGCTATAATTAAGAGATGATATCCTGAAACGCGTCAGCGTGGTTGGACTGCAAGTGATGTTATTTTGTATTTTTTAACTGCCATACTTACCATATCCTTTTGAATGAAACCCTTTGAACGTGGCCAAATTCAGCTGACAGCTAATTTTCCTACACATACATGCTTGTTTTATTTTCTCACTGGACAGCATTAACCAGTGCTGGGGCATGAAATCCAAGATAGCCAATCTTTCTCTTGACATCTGCCATCAGATGAGTCAGAATAACCCCATCCACATCCCACTTAAATCAATGTATTTGAGCGACTTTCTTCTTTTGTGCTTGGCCATGTTAAGTGATATCTAGAGGGACAAAGCTATGCGATAGGATCTCTGAAGAATATGTTACATCATCTCTAGTTGTTACGAGTTAAAGGAGTATTCCGATCACATTACTTCTGCCTTGCCACAGGAAATAGAGAGATAGCCATGCATGCCTGGCTCTCACTTCTCACCACCATGAGTCCTGAGCACAGCCGAGTAAATATGCTCTGCTTTAGACCTCCATTGAAATAAATAGAGAAAACAGCACTTGTGCAGTCACCTTTGTTTCCTGCAGCTGTTTGGCATGGCAGAAGTAACATTATAGGAATACCCTTTTAAGCCACTGCATAGGAAACTACTTGATAGAAGAGACTTCTAATTCCTGTCCTTACTGCCTAAAATGATGTATGAGCAGAAGAAAAATAGAATTTCTCATTGGAAGTAACCTATAAGTAAAAAGGCTTAGTTTATCTAACGATTTCATGCACCAAAACCTAATTTACAAATACGTTACACTAATTAAGTGCTAGATCATTTTATCACACTGTCATATCATAACATTTTCAGACAGGTTTGTTATTATACCCTTGACTAGGCATTCACTTGGTTTGGACACCAATAAAAAAAATGAAATGTCTTTTTAATTTGGCACCTTTACCTACATATCATATTCACTGCTACTTTTTATTTTGGCTCTAGAATGTTTGGTAGTTTTGTAATTTTTAGGTTGATAATGGGACTTGTAGATACAATTTGAGCAGTCTTCCTTACATTAGTATATCCTTACAAGTAAAGCTGTGCATTTACAGTATTAGTATTCACCCTATCAGTATTTCGATAAATATTTATAGAAAATAAAATTAGTAATTCCATTTTTGCATGAATGTAACACAAAACATTACAATACATTCAAATCTGTGTCACCATACACATATTGTTTTCCTAATCTTCTTAAAGGTTAACCTAGATACAACACATTTTCCTTTCATGCCATCATGTTTTGCATTTAAACCTTTCACAACTGGTTTTCAATATAATTAGCAGAAAAAACATAGAAATCAGTTTGCATGGTGTTAGAAATCCAAGTTTCCACTTCAGCAAAATCAGCAATAGTGTGATACATTGTGTCATACATCTTTTTGGTCTAAGAATATCTTCAATTTAAAAAAAACGTAGAGATTATCAAATTAACTATGAAGCGTGATTCATACAGTTGTAAATCTGATAATAACGTAGGCTGTCCGTCAACATATTTTTATAATTGCTTTGTGACGGAGCATTTTGACATTGCTGGATGGTTTTCGGATTTGCCATCGTCCCCGTACATTGAATGTACAGCAATCTGGTGGAATATACAACAAGTTGCATGGTAAAAATTCCATGCTGTGGAGACTACAGCACAGACTTTTTATTGCTGTCTATGCAGCACAGGGTACCGTCAGATTTTTGGTGGATTCAAAATACTGAATCCACTGGAAAACCTGTGCTGCTTAGACCTAACCTTAGGGTATGTTCAAAAAAACACTCCAGTTCTTTGGGGCTTGTTCACAGCTAAATGGCTGAACTAACATGAACCCAGTAGCTAGCAACTCTGCCATTTATGCTGACTGGGAAAAAGATCACAGGTGCAGCTAATTGCTTGAGCAAGATGAAAAAACTGCACACCAACTTAACACCTATTCACACCAGCATGCAGAAAAGCCGCAGTATAATGCATGGGGAGATTGCACAGATGCAAAGTAACCAATGAAACAACCACTCATACACTTGCATATAATAAGGCGATACAAAAGTGTGCCAGCTACTGGGTTCATGTTAGTTCAGCCACTGAGCTGTGAACAAGCCCCAAAGAACTGGAGTGTTTTTTTGAGTAAGTAATGTCCCATTTTCTGTATGTTTTCTCTGTAAAGTTGTTAGTGTAGGGACTCACAAGACATGAGGAGCCGTGAAGAGGCTTGTGAGCTTGTGTTATGGGGCCCCATTACCAACTAATACCTCATATTTAATATTTTTCCAGTAAGTTCTTTTTTATTTGCCCAACAGTGCTGGGGAGCAGAGTGTGCCAGTGTTGTGTTGGACACTTAGAAAATGCTGGGCAGCCCGCCTGGTCTAATAGTATGGGTGTCACTAATAGGTTGTAAGCCAGCATTGTGCACCACATGTATCTATATTTACGGCACACTTTTGTATCGCCTTATTATATGCAATTGTAGTACCAGCAACCAACTCCCTCATGCCCTGAGGTTGTATGAGTGGTTGTTTCATTGGTTACTTTGCATCTGTGCAATCTCCCCATGCATTATACTGCGGCTTTTCTGCATGCTGGTGTGAATAGGTGTTAAGTTGATGTGCAGTTTTTCATCTTGCTCTAGCAATTAGCTGCACCTTTGATCTTTTTCCCAGTCAGCATAAATGGCAGAGTTGCTAGCTACTGGGTTCATGTTAGTTCAGCCATTTAGCTGTGAACAAGCCCCAAAGAACTGGAGTTTTTTCTGAGTAAGTAATGTCCTATTTTCTGTATGTTTTTTTTAGGGTATGTTCACATGGCTTTTTTTGGATGCATTTCCAATCTCAAAACAGCATTGAAAAGTCTCCAAAACACCCCCAGTTCAGTTTGATTCCTATGTAAAACAACGATGTAGTTCACACACGAAGAGGTTTTTACACTTTGGAAGCTGTTTTGGGCACTGAAAAAGAAGCGTCATGTCAATTCTTGAAGAGTTTTCAGCGCTGAAAATCCACATAGGAATCAATGAAAAGCTTCAAAGCCTCGTACCAAAACCTCAGCGTGTTTTTAGAAGCATTTCTCAGCGCTTTTTTGATGTGTTCTTGGAGCGTTTTTTCGGCGCAGTTTTAACCCTAACTATTCATTTGTATGGGTGAAAACAGTGTTAGAAAAGATCCTTCAAAACCTTGTCAAAACCTTGTCCAAAACCTCGTCAAAAGCTCTCCTGAAGAAGTGTGTTTCAGGAGAGGTTATCATGCTGTCTTGGGCGCTGAAAAATCAGCGCCCAAACAGCTTCTAAATCAGCCGTGAACATACTCTTGAAGTGACCCTTCGGTGTCCTGGCAAAATGAAAAAACAGCGTGGAATTCAGAGTGTACTATTTCATAGAAACAGGTTTTTATTTTACAGGAATGTAATTTTTCCCAGTGTTACCTGCATCAAGTGGGTGAGTGATTCTTCTTTATGTGGTATATGGTCCATATCAGTTACCTACACAATTTGAGACATTGAGCGAAAATAATTTTAAACGCCAATGTACAGGACCAATGGAAGAAAGTAAAATTTAAAATTAACACACTATAACACATTAAAATATAGTTTAATCAAAAGTACATTTACGAAAACTGTCCACATATGCAAGACATCAACCTCGTTTGATATGCTATATTGTTTATGTACGATTACTACATTAATTTGCCAGTGTATAAGTGGGTACACAAAAGAAATAGGAATTCATTCATAAAAAATGAGTCTATTTGTACATTTAAGACGACATGTCCCAACACGCCAAAGCCAGTTTTATGTTCTATTTTGCGGTAAACCCACTTTTTACGCCATATTCTTGCTGTAAATGGACTGTCGTACACCAAAACTAGGCGCATTATACGCCGGGAACGACACTTTGTAATGCTCCTAAATATGGTGCACTGTGCGCCCGCGTCGCGAAATGCGCCTATTGAGGCGCCTTACATGTGTTATGCGCCCCCATCGTGCAATGAGCCTCGATAGACGCAAACCATATACTACTAATGATATTCTATGTGCCGAGTGTTGAACAATGCGCCCTTTTTTGATACGATGCCCCCTTTTTAGATACGATGCCCCCCTTGACACAATGCCCCCTTTTTTGATACAATGCCCCCTTTTTTTGATGCAATGCACCCTTTTTTGATACGATGTGCCATTTTAGGTACATTAAGTAATCTATGCAAGGTATACCTGACACCAATTTTTACAAAGTATCGGAGTTTCAGGCGCACTTTACACTGATTTAATGCGCCTAAAACTGGCATAGATACACCACTTTTTCGGACATGTCGCCCTTAGACTTCTTCAAAGTACTTTTCATTTGAAGCAATAAAATAATTTTTTCAACTGCTTAAAACATTTTTAAAATTGTTGTTGTTAATGCCTTTTAGTATTTTTACTTTAGTACATCTACTTGTTTTTTTGTTTCACCGATTCCACATAAGCAAAAGGATTTCCCTTGAGGCTTCTTTTAACCCAAGGAAATAAAATATAGTTGCACTGAGCAAGATCGGCTGACCATGGAGGGTGGGTCCAGGGTTGCATGTTTTTTTGTCAAAATCTGCTTACCACTTAGTGCATGTTCACACAGCGTATTTGGATCCGATTTTGGATCCGTGTCGGATCCAACATGCAGCTGCGTGTCTTGATGTGTGTTGGATGCAGCAGGTTCGCACCCTATAGTCTATTATAGGGCTCCTGCTGCGTCTTTCGGACCAAGAATTGACATATCAATTCTTGGAACGGATGCGAAAGACGCAATTAAACACGCATCGGTGATCACTCATGTGAACGCCGATGCGTGTTTTACATTGCTAGCAGTGTACAGTGCTCATTGTTAGATGCGTGTTTGGGTTCATCTAGACGGACCCAAACACGCATCCAAAAGCGTATGTTCACACAGACTCAAAACGCCGTGTGAACATACCCTTAGAGTGGGCAAGATCATTGTCAGGATGGAGGAACCAGTCGCCTGGTTACAACAAATGACTTTTGTTTGTAAATTGTGACAAAACCTTTTCAAAGCTTCCAAGTAAAATCTTTGGTTATTTGTTTGACCCTCGGTTACAAATTCTGAGTGCACAATCCCTCTCACACCAAACAAAACAAATAAGCATTGTTTTGACATTTGACTTCACTTGCCATCTCAAATAGGTGAACAACTGAACTACATATTCGTTTAAAAAAAAAATCACGGGAGCCAAACGCAACCTCCCCAAAAAACACAGGCTGATATACTGACTCAAAAGGGTTCTGCGGTCATTAAAAGGGTTTTCTCACTAAAATGATTAGCTTTCAACATATAGGGAAAGGTAAATGAAGACTTTTACTATATACATGTTTTTTCCTAATTGCTCCGGTCGGATGATAAAGATTTAATCTGCTCTGAGTGCACACAAGTGTCTCTAAGTCAACATCCATATCTCCCTTCCTGATTAGACAGACTAGGGAGTGGCATCACCATGGCTGGATGGAGCAGAGTCTTTAACAAGATAACATTATCTTTGATAAACAATTGTTTTCACTCCTTGAAGCTCTGTAGCTTCCTACAGATTAAAGGGGTTGTCTCTTCTTGATTTTTCTGGCTTGCTTATTTCTTGCTTATCTGAAAAAGTTGGCGGTTTTATCTTCAACTAGCTGGACGTTTCTTCTCTGTACGTATGTGCTCCCGATGCTGCCATGGTAATATCACCAAGAAGCATCAGGACACCACAAAAGATAGCTGTAATCTGGCTTAATACACTTTCATTATCTTTGTGGAAGGGGCCTCTGAATCCGTCTCATGATGTGAAGTACAGATCTCTCTATACTTTTAACTGTGTAAAGTAGAAGTACCTTACTGGGGTATATTCGCCTGCTTAATGGGGGTATGGCAGTGCTTTCTCTGTATAGCGCTGCTTCCATTTGCCCATCTTCCCTTATCATTACCTGTTAGTTGGCTATCCGTGTGGCTTTTCCTGGCGGAGTACCTTGCTGCAGACCAGCTTTCTACTTGTGCTGTAACCCACAGGCACCTTTGCTCTCAATGATTTCCTCAATCTTCTTTTATGGGTCTTTCAGTGGCGATCTGTTGTCCACTACCTGCGTTGCCATATTAGACTGAGGAAGCCACTGTGATTTTAGTAGTAGTGTTTGGATGGAAGCAGCTCGGACTTCCATGGAACCACCAACAGCCTGACCAGTCAGTGTGAGACTGAAGCTGCTTGTGACTCTGTGAAACAGCACGGTAAGAAAACACTTAACCTAGTAAACACTTAACACTCAACCTAGTAACAGAAGCTTGTGTTACTATGTTCCTACTCTGTATATCTTAGATCTGAGTTTGTCAATGTTCTATCACCTAAAGTATATGAATATCAAGAGGGCACATGCCATCCCCTGAAAGGGTTAGTGCTGCAGCTTAGAACTTAAAAAAAGACTTCCCCAGCATCCAGCAATGTTTTATTACTGGTTGTTATGCTGGGTACTGACTTGCTTACAGTTTGGCCTCGTTCACACGGCTTATTTGGGCGCTGATTGGAGCCGTACTGCATGCTGTATTTGCGCTGCAGTACGGCTCCAATCCGTCCCAGTAACTACGGTAGTCCACAGTTCTCATAGAGAACTATGGATTCCGTCTCTCCTCCCCGCTCGGCGAATCCGCCGCGGGGGGAGAAAGTGACATGTGAATTATTTACGGCGTGTACGCGCCGTAGATAATGACAGTCTATGGGGCCGGCGAGCTGCTGGGCCCCCTGCACGGCTTATTGCCGGCGTAATTGCGGGGCGAAATCCATCCCCGCAATTACGCCGGCAATAAGCCGTGTGAATGAGGCCTTTAAATGCAGTGTCTACTGCTCCTTTCAAAGTCTTCCTTATTATGTGAACACAGTGAGGAAGGATGAGGAACTTGTAGTCCCCATTTCAGCAATTGGCAAGGGTTTCAACAGTGGACCCGAGCAATCTGTCTTTTATCACCTATCCTGTGGATAGGTAATAAATGTCTTTGGTGGTATGTCCCCTTTAGTTATTTCTCTCTTTTGAATTACTGTTCTAATGCTCATTTTTATGGAAGTAATATTAAGAGGCATTACTAAGTACAAAAAGTCTATGGATTCTATGACATAACCTATTGATGTGACAACAAAGTGCATGGTGAGAACACCCCTTTAACTATTCTTTGGTAGAATGACTTGTGTACTTAGGGTTGTTGTCCTGCTGTATGACCCACATTTTCTTCAGCCCAAGGACAGATATCTTGACATCATCCTTTATAATTTTTTTTTTATTCAGATGCCGAATTGCAGAAAAACTGGCCCAAACCACAATACCACCACCACCGTGTTTAGCAGATGGTGTGAGGCTTTTTTTTATTTTACCTCTACTTGGTCTTATCTTTCCATAATAGCTCAATAGGAATCTGGCTTGTCCAGGTGATCTTTAGTAAACTACAGATAAGTAGCAATGTTCTTTTTGGACAGCAAGCAGTGGCTTTCAACTTGTAATCATGCCGTGCATGCCATTGTTGTTTAGTGTCCTTCTGAAGATGGAGTTATGAACATTAAGGCCCCGTTCACACGGCTTATTTGCCGACGGATTGGCGCCGTATTCCGCGCCGGATTTGCGCTTCAATACGGCGCCAATCCTCGGAGTCATTACGGTAATCCACTGCTCTCATAGAGAACAGTGGTTTCCGTCGCTCCTCCCCGCTCGGCAAATCCGCCGCGGGGGGAGAAAGTGACATGCACATTATTTACGGCGCGGACGCGCCGTAAACAATGCATTGTCTATGGGGCCGGGAGCGGCGCCCCCGCCGCGCTCCGGCCCCGCCCCCGTCCCGTATTCACGGCGGATTTTTGCGCTCAATACGGCGCACAAATCCGTCGGCAATAAGCCGTGTGAACGGGGCCTAAAGGGGTTTTGCCACGAAGTGAGTTCCTTACCTGTTATCTGCTCAGGACAGAAAATAAACAAATCATGCTGTGTCATGAACGGCTGCAGGAGGGGGAGAGAGGGGGCCCGAGCAGAGCAAGTAGGAAAAGGAGGCTTTGCAATGATTACTAAGATGATTACATTACAACTAGTGGATTCTCTATACAGCAGAAAGCCTCATACACTGCACATTTCTCCACAGTCCCTTGCAAGCTCCTTCATGTTCCCTGTCATCAGATAAGAAGTGCTAACACGCAAGCGTGGCCAGATCAGCTCCTGGTCGTGACTAATGTAAGCTTTTAAGTAACTAAGGACATGTAAAGAAAGCTGTAGCTCTCACAGGCTTCACTTTTTGTAATCATATATATTTAGAAAAGTGATTAAATACCCATTTTGGAGGATCCCACGTCAACATTACATCGTGGCAAAACCCCCTTAATATTACCTCATGTGAGATCCTTGGTGTGATCTTTGTTGGTCAACAACTCCTGGGAAGAGTTAGGCCTCGTTCACACGGCTTATTCTGCCGCGTATTGGCGCCGTACTGCGCGCCGGATTTGCGCTTCAGTACGGCGCCAATCCGCGGCAGCAATTACGGTAATCCACTGTTCTCAATGAGAGCAGTGGAATCCGTCGCTCCTCCCCGCTTGGCGAATCCGCCGCGGGGGGAGAAAGTGACATGCACATTATTTACGGCGCGGTCGCGCCGTAAACATTGCATTGTCTATGGGGGCGGGAGCGGCGTCCCCGCCGCGCCCAGCCCCGCCCCCGTCCCGCCCCTTATTCCCGACGGATTTGTGCGCTCAATACGGCGCACAAATCCGTCGGGAATAAGCCGAGTGAACACGGCCTAATGGTCTTACGTTTCCTCCATTTGTAAACAGTCTATCTAACTGTGGAATGCTTAAAAGCTGATTTTGTAACCTTTTTTTGTGCCATGATACAGTTCCAGAAACGTGTGGTGAAGACCAGAATTTGATAGATCCTTGTTCTTTAACCCCTTAGTGACGCAGCAATTTTCAGATTTTTTTTTTCCTTTATTCCTCCCCAGCTTCTGAGAGCCATAACTTTTTTATTTTCCACCTAGAGTTGCATGGGTGTTCTGCGGGACAGTATGTACTTTTTAATGGTGCCATTGACAGTACCATGTAATGTATTGGGAAACTCCGTAAAAAATTCTACGTTGGGTAGAACACGAAAAAAACACAATTGTGCAATTTTTGCAGCGATTTCTCAATTATGGAGTTCACTTTTCGGTATAAATGACATGCTATCTGTATTCTGCAGGTCTTTTTGCATGCGATAATGCTTTTGTACTTTAAAAAAAAATGTAAACTTTTTCTATTTTTTAAATTTGTGTTGCAGCGCCATTTTATGAGGCCAATATTTTTTTTTGCTTTTTGTACAATGGACCTGAGTGAGGACTCATTATATCTCTTATCAAACTAACTGCCTAAACCTAAAAATCTAGTCCTTAACTTTGCTTTAAAACGAAATGTGTCATCAAAAAATGACTTATTGCTTAACTCACCTTTTTATGTTAAACACATTTTTTTATGAATTTTTGGTTATGTTTTTTTTTTTAACTTTCCATATCACTTTCAGTATTTTTGTTGATTCTTAAGTCCCGCAGTTTTCACTTTGGCCACTAACCCTAATAATAGTCTGACACTTCCTGTGTTTTTCAGTGTCTGCTCATTATCAGCACAGGCAGTCAAACTGAAAGGAGACACCAATGTGTATAGATAACAGAGACTCCACCAGTCACTATAGGAGATGTCACAGCTCTCACCCCCTCCTTCCTGCAGAGTGATTTCTTCCTAGGTAACACAGCGTGACTGGAAAACTCTCCTATAGAAGTCTATGGGACAGAATCAGTCTTAAGGCTCCTATGTGCATGAAGCTGCTGTAAAGTATCTCTCTGACTGCTGTTAAAGCAGTGCAAGCAAGAATGTCTTCCCCACAATCATATATAGACGACCGAATTGAGAAATCTACAATCAGGGGAAAAAAAAACGGCTAAGAGTAAAAGAATATGGATAAGGGCCTTGATTTAATAAGTAAAAAAAAAAAATTGCCGACAGAGTCCCTTTAAAATATAGTTTAGGCAGTGTTACAAAATAGAGAGGTCTTTTTTTCCACTACTCTTTGTTAATAGAGAAAAGATAGATGAGATGGAAATGTTGCATATGGTAAATTGTAGCATAAGGTATTCTACATTATAATATTTCCATCGGTATGTACAGGATAACTGTTACATGCATTATCTCTGTTGAAATTTTTCAATAAACTCGTTAAATAAGAAAAATAATAAAGACTTTGCATTTTGTGTTTACTTGTGTTATGTTTATCTAATATTTAAATTTGTTTGGTGACCTGAAACATTTAAGTTTGACAAACATCCAAAAGATTAAGAAATCAGGAAGGGGGCAAATACTTTTTTACACTACTGTATAATTGAGGTGTAAAAACTAGCTACCTTTCTGTTGCTCATGTCTCACTCCTTTAAAAGGCATGCAACATCAATTAACAAACTCGATCCTGGAAATAATCTGAAAATCAGTGTGAAAAGCAGATATAGTATGACCTCTTTATGAAAACAGGCAGGTTGGCGGCCAGGGAGGCTTTGAAAAATCAACAGGAACACATTGATGAGCTTTAGCTGTCCTCTTTAATGAAGTTGTTCCTAATCAACTGTTATTAATTGTATGTGTTTCTCGGAAAATGGTTCACAATCAGTGTATCTAGCAGTACCATTCCCTAAAGAGTTGTCTAGCTTTCTGAGATTCCAGAGAGGTAAATTTGCATTATTGTGCAGTGATGCATCTCAAATACCCATATCAAAATATAACGGATAAGAGATTTGCATTTTGTGCCCTAAGCCATACTAGTTATCGTCCATCTTTCCAAGAAAAACATGTAACTAAGCAAAAAGAGCTAATGTTGTAAGGTATTAAAGCATGCATCCAAATAGAACAGCGCTTCAAAAACCAACAGTGCAAGCAAACATAAGAAACTTTGTAATATATCTTATTATAGAAAAAGGCTTCTTTATTTATTTCTCAGCCTCTTCCTTCCCAAACCCAATCCTGCTTCCTTTCCTGCTCACATTACCTTACTTATAAATCACTAGGAGAATCAGTTTTAGGCTGTGTCCACATGACATTAGTCAAAAATACTCGTCAGAATCCAAAACACTCGTCGGAATTCGAAAAACCACGACACCAGACAAGTATTTTGACCCGCTGTGGATTTTGGTTGTTTTATTATGACAGATTTGCAGTCAGAAAATGAGTCCCATTAACGCCTTAAGCCAAACGCCCGAAAAATAGTTAATGACCAGCACCTATTTTTAGTTTTTGCCTCCTTGCGTTTCAACAAGTTGTAACTTTTTTATTTTTTCAAAGACGCAGTTGGATGAGACCTCGTTTTATTTGGGACAAGTTATACTTTATGGGGGAACAATTTAAGTTCACTTATAAATAATTGCAGAATTTTTTTTCAGATTTTTTTGTTTTTTTCATTTTTTTACACCATTCACATGTCACACTTAATAACATGTTAGATTAATTCTACAAGTTATTACAGTTGTGTGGATACCCAATATGTGTAGGTTTTTTGTGTGTATGTATGCACAATTATTCTTTATTAAACATTAAACAAGCGTTTGAGAAAGGGGGCGTGTCCCCCGAAACGTTGCGTGACCGCGTCAGAGGCGCGTTGGGACCCAGCAGCCAGCTGTATGCCGTCCAGTCCTGAGGAGTACATTGCACACAAGATGTTGGCGTCCGTGTCTTAAGTCTGGACTTTCGGATCCCACTTCGGATTGCAGGTTCTAATACATGTTACTAAATTATGTAAGCTTTTATCCTCTGCCAATATTGCACTATAGGTGCTGATATTGAAGTATATATCTATTAAATGAAATTGGATAAAGTATCCCTCTTGGAATCAGATGGTATAATTTTGAAATTGCTTGTTGATTATATAGCAGGTGGGGACCTGCGTATGCCGTTGAGAACTGCAATCTCTATTATGCCAGAGTTATTTGAAGTCTAATTGTTACTTTTTTTTTTTTTTTTACACACTTAGTAATGTATTAGCATATTCATATATACTAATACATTGTAATCTGTGTCAGTGTGACACAGGCAGTGATCAGGGCAGCACACATGCCCTGATCACTGACTTGTTACACAGACAGCCCAAGCGCCACTCTAGGTCCCCAGGGCTGAAAGTTTTGGCTGTCCCCGGTCATTTGAGGGTCACCGGGTGTTCCGATCACCCGACAGAGCAGGGGAAACCCTTTGATTACGCTGCGGTGAAGGTTAAAGGTCAAAGCACTGGGGAGCGGAGGTTCCCCTGCTCCTCGATGCTTGCAGGAGCTATGCTGGGAACAGGGCTGTGTAGCACAGCCCCATTCTCAGCGCTGTTGGGCCGCAATCCCAGATGTCTGCAGCGACGTCAAAAGACATTGCTGCAGATGAATGACCTGAAATGCCTGACATCTGTAACGGTCTGGTGGTGGATCCGCTGGACCACCGCAAGCGATGGTAGAAACCCACCCCAGGGAGCGGAATCTACGTAGGTCCCGGTATTCACCAGAGCCCGCCGCAAAGCGGGATGGACTTGCTGCGGCGGGAATCAACCAGGTCGCTTCCACCAGGCGGAACTTGCTTGCAGTGGCGGCCAAGGGTAGGCGGGGTACAGAATCGGCAGGCAGGCTCGTAGTCGGGGACAGGCAGGAAGGTCTGGGCTGGCGGCAGAGATTCGTGGTCAGTAAATGTAGGCAAGCAGGTTCGGTACACGGTAGACAAGACTAGGCTTCTGGAATGCTTTCTCGATAGGCAATGAGCACTAAAGATCTGGCAAGGCTGCCAGGAAGAGGCAGGCTTAAATAGGGGCAGTGACCGGCAATAGCCAATTGCCCTGGCCCTTTAAATCTGACACTGCCGGCGCGCGTGCCGAGGGACGGAGACAGACGGGACAGGAGCGTGGATGGGTAAGTGGACACCGGCACAGGCAGGAGGGTGAGCGGACCCCGGACCCGACAGGCGGGACGGGGTGCCGCCGGGCGTCGGGGCACGGATGCGCCTGCGACCCGGGACGAGGGTCGCAGGGGCATCCGTGACAGTACCCCCCCTTTTGGCCCCTCCCTCTTTCTAGAGTGAAGGAATTTCTGGATGACACTGCGGTCCAGGAAATTCTCCTCTGGCTCCCAAGACCTCTCTTCGGGCCCAAACCCCTTCCAGTCCACGAGAAAGTAACGTTTTCCTCTAGTCCTCCTCATACCCAAGATTTCCTTGACCACAAAGACATTAGAGGCATCCGCGACAAACGAAGGGGGGACTGCCTTCCGAGAGAAACGATTCAGGACCAGGAGCTTTAGTAGTGAGACATGAAAGGAGTTGGGAATTCGCATGGTAGGCGGGAGCCGGAGTTTGTAGGACACCGGGTTAATGCGACTAAGGACCTCAAAAGGTCCCAGGAAGCGGGGACCCAGTTTGTAGGTTGGAATCTTGAGGCGGGGAGTGCTGTGTTCTCCATTCTGTTCTATGGGAGTTCCCAGTACAGGGGAGCACTGTGTTCTCCATTCTCCTCTATGGGAGTCTCCAGTACAGGGGAGTGCTGTGTTCTCCATTCTGTTCTATGGAGTTCCCAGTAAAGGGGAGCGCTGTGTTCTCCATTCTCCTCTATAGGAGTTCCCAGTATAGGGGAGCACTGTGTTCTCCATTCTGTTCTATGGGAGTTGCCAGTACAGGGGAGCGCTGTGTTCTCTATTCTGTTCTATGGGAGTTCCCAGTACAGGGGAGCGCTGTGTTCTCCATTCTCCTCTATGGGAGTTCCCAGTACAGGGGAGCGCTGTGTTCTCCATTCTCCTCTATGGGAGTTCCCAGTACAGGGGAGCGCTGTGTTCTCCATTCTGTTCTATGGGAGTTCTCAGTACAGGGGAGCACTGTGTTCTCCATTCTCCTCTATGGGAGTTCCCAGTACAGGGGAGCGCTGTGTTCTCCATTCTACTCTATGGGAGTTCTCAGTACAGGGGAGCGCTGTGTTCTCCCTTCTGATCTCTGGGAGTTCCCAGTACAGGGGAGCGCGGTGTTTTGAGTGCGACTGTTCATGCATCTATAGAACAAGCTTTGTGACACCAGGTAACTGTCGCAGCCCCGCTCATACACGTTGCCCTCACTGCTCCAAATTTGGCCGACAGCCACATCTTGTCACCCGGGGAGAAGACAGGAGGAGGACTTCTTCTTTTATCAGCTTGAGCCTTTGTTCGCTCAGAAGCACGGAGCAGGGATTGGCGGGTCAGATCTTCATGTCCTGGGCCAGTGCGTCCGCCGCTGGGACGTCGGATGGAGGTGCCAGAGGGAGAGGTGGGCGGGGATGCAGACCGTATACGATGTAGAAGGGAGAAGCACCCGCGGACTCTGAGTCTAGGGAATTGTAAGAAAATTACGCCCACAGCAGAAAGTTGGACCAGTCATCTTGTCATGCTGAGACGAAGTGGCGTAGGTAACACCCCAAAATCTGGTTGACCCTCTCCACCTGGCCATTCGTCTGAGGATGGTAAGCAGAAGAGAAATCAAGCTTCACCTGGATTTGAGAACACAGAGCCCGGCAAAATTTGGAAACAAACTGGACCCCCCGATCCAAGACGATCTGCTGAGGGAGCCCGTGCAGACGAAATATGATGAAAAAATAGCTCAGCCAGGCGAGGGGCAGACGGCAGGCCTGGCAAAGGGACAAAATGCACCATCTTGGAAAACAGACCTGTGATCACCCAGACAATGGTGTTGCCAGCTGAAGGGGGAAGATCGGTTACAAAATCCATAGCTATGTGAGACCACGGTTGAGAAGGGATGGGTAGTGGATGTAGCAGGCCTGCCGGCTTGTGACGAGGTGTCTTGTTGCAGGCACAGGAGGTACAAGACTCAACGAAGTCCTTGACATCTTTAACGAGCTCTGGCCACCAATAGAACCGAGATATCAGGAGGAATGTTTTTCGGGCATCGGGGTGACCGGCCACCAAAGAGCAATGTCCCCATTTCAGGATACGTCTGCGGAGAGCAGGACTTACGTATGTCTTTTCCGGGGGAACCTTCTGGAGGTCAACCGGAGCTGCAGAGATAAGACATTCTGGGGGAATTTTGTGCTCAGGAGTAGTTTCTTCACCCACCACGTCAGAGGCACGAGAGAGAGCGTCGGCCTTCACGTTCTTTTCTGCGGGCCGGAAATGGATCTGGAAGTCGAACCGGGAGAAAAAGAGCGACCAACTAGTTGGCGTGGGTTAGGTCGCTGGGCCGTCTGGAGATACTGGAGGTTTTTGTGATCCGAATAGATGCGGATGGGATGGCGAGCACCTTCCAGCAGATAGCGCCATTCCTCCATCGCCAGTTTGATGGCTAATAGCTCCTGGTCGCCAATAGTGTAGTTCCTCTCTGCCGGCGAGAACGTCTTGGAAAAGAAGCCACACGTTACTGTCTTGCCCGTGGGCCCTTTTTGCATGAGAACTTCTCCGACCCCCACAGATGAGCATCAAGTTCCAACGTGAAGGGTTTCGCGGGGTCCGGCCGCGATAGGATAGATGCAGTGGCAAAGGCAGACTTGAGCTTAGAGAATGCCTCTTCAGCTTCGGAGGGCCAGCTACGAGGGTTAGTGTGTTTCTTCGTAAGAGCCACTATAGGAGCTACTAACGTTGAAAAGTGAGGAATGAATTGGCGATAATAGTTGCAGAACCCCAGGAATCGCTGTATGGCTCGCAGGCCGACTGGGCGTGGCCACTGCAACACGGCCGACAGTTTCGCTGGATCCATCCGTAAGCCTTGGTCAGAGATGATGTATCCCAGAAACGGAAGGCTGGTTTGGTGGAAGAGTCACTTCCCCAGATTGGCATACAGGTGGTTATCTCGGAGACGCCTCAATACCTGACAGACGTGGCTGCGGTGGGATTCGAGATCAGGAGAGTACACCAATATGTCGTCCAGCTAGACCATTACACAAGTGTAGAGGAGGTCTCTGAAGATAACATTCACGAGCTGCTGGAAGACGGCAGGGGCATTACACAGTCCGAATGGCATGACTAGATACTCGAAGTGCCCGTCCCGGGTGTTGAACGCCGTCTTCCATTCATCGCCCTTGCGGATACAAACCAAATTGTAGGCCCCTCTCAGATCCAGCTTGGTAAAGACCTTAGCTCCACGAAGGCGGTCGAAAAGTTCAGTGATCAACGGCAGCGGGTATCTATTCTTCACCGTGCTCTTGTTCAGGCCCCGATAACCGATGCAGGGCCGCAAGGAACCGTCCTTCTTTTCAACAAAGAAGAATCCCGCTCCCGCGGGAGAGGAGGATTTCCGGATGAACCCCTTTTGTAGATTTTCCCGAATATACTCGGACATGGCCTGCGTCTCCGGAACGGACAAGGGGTAGACCCGACCTCGTGGAGGGCTGGTACCAGGTCAGAGCTCAATGGGACAGTCGTAGGGGCGATGCGGTGGTACCTCTGCTTGTTTCTCCGAAAACACATCAGCAAACTCCAAATATCCGGCTGGTAGACCGGGCAGCGGTTCGCGGAGGGCCGTGCGAGAGCAGGGAAACACCGGGCGAGGTGCCACCAGACAACGACTCAGGCAATTAGGACCCCAGCGAGTTACTTCACCAGTCGTCCAGTCCAGTGTAGGAGAGTGGGGCCGTAGCCAAGGAAGCCCAAGGAGAACCGCCGACGAGGAGCGAGGCAACACGTAGAAGGAGATCTCTTCCTTATGTAGAGCCCCTATGTGGAGGGACAGTGGCTTGGTGACAAATTGGATGGTGTCGCTAAGCAGCTCCCTGCAGACTGAAGAGATCACAAGCAGTTTCTCCAGGCGGATCACCGGAAGACGATACTGCCTCACCAGAGACTGATGGATAATGTTCCCAGCTGAGCCCGAATCCAGAAACGCCGGGACTTGGAACGAGGTTCCGGCTTCAGTCACGACCTGCACTGACATCAACAGGCGTGGAGAGGAGGAGTTTGCACCTAGGAATGCCTCTCCCACAGAACCTAGGTGTGGAAGTTTCCCGCATGCTTGGGACACTTGGGACAACTCCTCCGGTAATGCTCTGGGCTGCCACAGTAGAGGCACAAGTTCCTTTGCCGACGCTGGGCCAACTCTTTCTCTGTGAGGTGAGCCCGATCAATCTGCATGGGTTCCTCAGTAGGTGTTGGCGACTGTGGCACAGGAAGCCTCTGGAACACCGGTGCCAGGTGTGGGTACCGGCGAGGTTGGGCTAACTGTTGCTCTTGCCGAAGTTCCTCTTCCCGTTCGGAGAAGCGCACATCAATGCGGGTGGCCAACCGGATCAGGTCACTGAGGGAAGATCGGATGTCTCTCACAGCTAACACATTCTTGACTCGTCTTGAGAGCCCTTTCTTAAAAGTGGTGCACAGAGCGGCCTCGTTCCACGAAAGTCCTGAGGCTAAGGTGCGGAATTGCACTGCGTAGTCTCTCACGGACAAATCCCCCTGGCGTAGGTTTAGGAGGGCTGTCTCGGCAGAGGATGCACGAGCCGGTTCCTCAAACACACTGCGGAACTCCCTGAGGAACGACTGTCGGTCCGCCGTCACCGGATCGTTCCTGTCCCACAGAGGTGTGACCCATGCCAGGGCCTTCCTGGAGAGCAGGCTAACCACGAAAGCCACTTTCGCATGTTCGGACAGGAACTGGTCAGCCATCAGCTCCACGTGCAAGAACTTTGGGTGATGAACCCCCGCAGATTTTTTCGGATCTCCGTCGAATTTGGATGGGAGCGACAGCCGAAGCTTGGGACCCCCCAGAGCCAGAGGAACCGCTGAGGCAGGGACAACCATGGGAGATGGCGAAGGTTGCTGCTGCTGGGCGGTGACAAGCTGCTGCAACATGGTGGACAGCTGGTTCAATTGCTGCGCCTGTTGACCTAGTTGCTGTGACTGGCGGGCAACAATGGTCGTTAGAAACCGCCAGGCTGGGTAATGGCACCTTGGCGGGATCCATGGCCGGATCTTACTGTAACGGTCTGGTAGTGGAACCGCTGGACCACCGCAAGTGATGGTGGAAGCCCACACCAGGGAGTGGAATCTAAGTAGGTCCCGGTATTCACCAGAGCCCGCCGCAAAGCGGGATGGACTTGCTGCGGCGGGGAAACTACCAGGGCGCTTCCACTAGCAGAACTTGCTTTCGGTGGCGGCCAAGGGTAGGCGAGGTACAGAATCGGCAGGCAGGGTTGTAGTGGGGACAGGCAGGAAGGTCTGGGCTGGGGCAGAGATTCGTGGTCAGTAAATGTAGGCAAGCGGGTTCGGTACACGTAGCAAGACTAGGGTTCTGGAACGCTTTCTTGATAGGCAATGAGCACTAAAGATCCGGCAAGGCTGCCAGGAAGAGGCAGGCTTAAATAGGGGCAGTGACCGGCAATAGCCAATTACCGGTGCACTGGCCCTTTAAATCTGACACTGCCGGCGCGCGCGTGACCTAGGGACCGAGACGGACAGGACAGGAGCGTGGCTGGGTAAGTGGACACCGGCACAGGCAGGAGGGTGAGCGGACCCTTGACCCGACGTGCGGGACGGGGCCCTGCCCGGCGTCGGGGCACGGATGCGCCTGCGACCCGGGAGGAGGGTTGCAGGGGCATCCATGACAACATCAAAAGACAGTGGGCGGTCGTTAAGGTGTTAATCTATATGGGGTTTGGATACGGATGTGACACAGAGTTGTTTGGGACACGTTTTCTGACCGCAAATCCGGCAGATTATTGAATATGTTCTAAATTTAAAAAATCTGAGTCGTGTGAACTACAATTGAGAGTTTCAATTTAGAGCTATGGGGATGCTTTTACCTGAATCCACATAAAAATCCGAAGGTTAAAGCATGCCATGTAGACAAGCCCTTACAGATGAGATACGGTTTCTGCTTTATTAAAACCCTAAGTCACAGCTGCCCACAGAAGACTGTGGAGACAGGAGGGGCAGGAAGTGAAAGTAGGAGACACACACAAGCAGTAACAATCTCCTCCTCTTATCAGTCCTCATTGGTAGTAACCGGAGTTCTTAGAGAAGTTGAACCATCTTCTTTGCAAGATGAATTTCTTTAGTACGATAATTTTTTATGGAGTTAAAGGCGTTTTATCACTGCAAAGATTAGCTTTCAACATGAAGGGTAATTGAAGACTTTTTCTAAATACAATGGTCGATAGATTTGACTTTACTCATGAGATATTTTATGTGCTCTGAGTGCACACAGGTTTCTATGTTTACCTGACCTGATTAGATGAGAGAGCAGAGAGCAGGGTGCGATGTCACCATCAATGGACAGAGCTCCCTCCCTCAGTCCATTTAGATCATAATGTCAGTAAAGGTGTAAATCAAGATTGCAGGGTGCCAACTGTTTGTCGTAGTCGCCGGGGGCCTGATTAAGGCCTCCATAGCTACTATCTTACTACTCCTATTACACCCTGTCATGCTATGGAAAAAGTAGAATAAGTGTGGTGGGTCAATTATTCAGTGGGACAGAAAATAGTCTCAAAACCCTGGGATCTGGAGTCTGGGTTTCTGGACTTCATTATTTATAATATTTGTTTTGAATCTTTTTACGTGAAGAGATTACAGGATATATCCTAGAAGAGGGGAAATAATACATTTGATTGTCTGGTGGGCAAAAGCCCAAACAGGAAGTCAATTTTTGCATTGCACACAATGGTCAGAGATCAATATATACCTATTGAGAACAGACAGATGTTTGGTCAGTGTAGACATTGGCTTAAAATGCTTGACAGAGTCTCCCTATTATTAGATGGCTGGCATGCAGTCAAAAGGTATATCGTTAATGAGACTTGAAGAGACTTGCATTTTAAAATATTGCATGTAGCAATTTATGTGTGTCATATACCCTTGGATTCTTTTTTCCCTGCCCATATTACCCAAAGTGTTACAGACATACCTCTGATCGTTTCATACTTGATTCCTTCATTTGTCATTTTCATTTATTTATACATGGAGACCCCTAGTTCAAATACTTCTGATTGTGGCAAAATGCTGCCTGTAAAAAAAATGGCTATTACCTATTATCCAATCGCCCACAGCTGAAAGCGTAAAAAAGTGGAATCCTTTTATGTCCAAGCATCTTATACAAGAAGAGGTCTCTCAATTAATATCCAGGGCTGCATGTATGTACGGGGCTGAGTCAGAAGTCTGGCATCTTTTCAGCCTGAAAACCGGTGCAGCCCAGTGCGTTAGATTTGTAACCAGGCACATTACACAGCCCGTGGCACTGTGTAATGCACCTGAGATCAGGGGGGGGGGGGGGGGCGTGCTGGAGGAGTGTTACACTACAACCGTACAAAGCTACACATTTAGGGCTTGTCCCCACGGCAAGGGTTTTCACCCAGTTTTTTAGACGGTTTCCGGTTTTGAAAACGTCTGTAAACCGGGTGACAACTTTTAATATGGACCACTATGGAAAACCATGCAGCAGTCCCCACTGCACGGGTTTTCCACCGAGCGTTTTTTTAGACTGCCGACGGTCCAACAAACATTGAACATGTTCATTTTCCCCCATTTTTCAGGCGGAAATGACATCTCAATGCGAGGGGAGGGGCTTTTCCCCGCAAACCCGGGGAAAAACCACCCCCCGGGGCCCGTGTGCACACCCAAAACAGTGCAATGCCGGTGGGGGTTTTCCCGACTGGTATTTGCACTGTGCCGTGTGAATGGCCCCTTATAGCTTCAGTACTGCAAATCCAGGTGCATTACTGTTGGAACAGGTAGACCAATTTAACCCCTTACGGACATTTCCCACTAACGGCAAGGGGGTTGGGTTCCCCGCAAATTCCCGATGAGTACTAAAGGCATCTTGGCACTACAGGCGGACGGCAAGATCGCGGCTGGAACGCGGTATATTACCGCGGGGAAATGCCGCCCCCCCAGGGGGGAGTGAGCTCGGCCCGGGGGGATTAACCCCCCCCGTCGCGACATCGTGGTCGACATCGCGGGGGGGGGCGGAATGAGCTCCTGCGCCCGAGACCCGGCGCAGTAATGGCGCTAGCGCGCTACTATTCTCCTACCGGGCAGCCGAATCTAAATTCAGCATCCGGTTTGTCGGGTGACTCACTGCCCACAATGCATTGGGGGCACGTGACAGACAGTTGCCATGGAGACCAGCATCCTATAACTGAGCTGACCCCCCTAGGCATAAACGACTAATCCTTCATGCAATTCCCCCCCTGGGGAAAAGTGAAAAAAAGTTAAAAAATTTTAAAAAAAAAAGTGTAAAAAATAAAAACAAACACAAAAAAAAAATAAAAACACTAACCCCTTTTTTTCCCTTTTAAAAACGCCAATCGCCCCAAAAAAGATAAAAAATAAAAAAAGTACCCATTTTTGGTACGCCCGTGCTGCGACCCACCCTAAAAATCTTCACTTAATTTAACCCACGTGAACGCCGTAAAAAAAAAAAAAAAAAAACATACAGAATTGCATTTTTTACACCTGCAGCACATAAAAGGGAATAAAAAGGATCAAAAACTAAAATAAACCCAAATTGTACCAATTTTAAAACGTCATTCACCCCGAAAAAAAAAACCTTACACACTCTGTATACGGAAAAAATTAAAAATTTGGGGCTTTGAAGAAAGGATGCTAAATATTGTTTTAAAAAAAAACAAAAAAAATTTTGGTTTCAAATAAAAAAACTACAGAAAAGGGGATCACCAAAATCGCTCAACCCACAGAGTAAAACAATTGTCACGGATACTGCAGGGTAACCCCAAATTAAAAAAAAAATAAAAACACTGCAGGATTGCAGATTTTTTTTCACCCTGCCCTTCCCAAAAAAAACGATTTAAAAGCGATCAAAAAGTTTTTCCCCCTCAAAAATTTTACCAATAAAATTCAAACCCTCCCCCAAAAAAAAAAATCCCCCATACAGCCCAAAAAAAAAAAAATAAAAAAAAGTTAGGCTCCAAATCGGGGATGCAAAAAAAGTGTTTTCCTTTTCAAATAAAAGTGTTTTTTTTGTTTTAAAAACAGTAAAAAAATTTAAAAAAAATATATAAAATTTGGGATGCTGTTTAAACGATCAAAATGCTGGGAAAACTACATGTCATTTTTTACCCCCACATGACCGCTGAAAAAATAAAAAAAAAAAATACCCAATGCGTTTTTTACAAAATCCTCACAAAAAACCTTTAAAAAAAAATGAACAAAACACACAGCCCCCATTAATTTTTAACAAAAAAACATCAAAACCCTCCGTAAAAAAAAACCCACAAGCAGCTCCATATCAAAAAATTTAAAAAAAGCTATGGGTTGAATAGGACAAAATAAAAAAAACAACTTTTTATAAAACTCGCTTCTTTTGTTTAAAAGTAATAAAACAAAAAAAACATATAAATTTTATCATTGTAATTGACCGACCCCAAAAAAAAAAGTTATCCGTCATTTATCCCGTATGGCATCTGTAAAAAAGAACCCAAAAACAATGGGGAATGCCCCCCTCATTTCCCCCCAAACTAAAAAAAAAATTCCAAAAAACTTCACCAAAAAGCACAAAACACCCTTTGATAAGATCCCCGGGGGTGTTGAATCCAAAATGGGGAAATTTTGGGGGGGTTTTTACCTGTTTTTTGAAATTTGGGGTTTGCAGAGGGGCATGCCCCACCAATATCGTCCAAAAGCCAAATAGCGTCCCTCCCTTGTACCCCTCCATCCCCAAACACATTTTTCACCCCCATGTAAGGGATTGCCGAACTTTTGGGAAAAAAATTTTCTAACACAATTTTGGGCTTTTTTTTTTCCAAGATTCCTTTTAAAAAATTAAAAATTTTTTTACTAAAATTCAATTTATTGGAAAAAATATTTTTTTTATTTTTTAGAGCCCGAACCTAAAAAAATTTGTGAAAAACCCGGGGGCGAATACTCATACACCCTCTTATATATTTCCCTAAGGGGGGTTTGTTTTCCAAAAATGGGGTCTTTTTTGGGTATTTATTAAGTTTTGGAACCCTTTGGTGTCCCCAAACCTAAAGGCCCCCAAAAAAAATTTAATGAAAATGGCCCCAAGTCAGTAGGTCCCCCCTATTTTGGGGGTTGTGGTAGCCAAATAATGCACTGGGGACATTGGATATCTCTGAAAAGCAGAATATAGGGGAATAAATAATTTATTTTACATTTCCATTTTTTCCCAAAAATTTTAAAAATTAAAACCAAAAAAAAAAATTTTTAAACACCCAAATTTGGGTTTAAAGTAAAAAACCAAAAAAAATTTTCCTAAAAACGGTTTTGAATACTTTAAGGGGGGTATTTCTTAATGAGGATTTTTTGGGGGGACTAACAACACATCAAATCAGTTAGAACTGGACTTCCCCCAAAAATTTTATACAAAAATTTTTTTAAAAATTTTAAAATTACTACTAAATTTAAGCCCCAATTCGTAAAAAAAAAAAAAACATTTAAAAAAAAAGATGCCAAACACAGCAACAAATGGGAGATGCAGTTAAAACTATTTTTTGGGGAATAACTATCTTTTTACATGCAAAATTTTGAATTAAATTGTAAATTTTTCAATTTTTACCATAATTTTTATTTTTTACAAAAAACAATCATTTTTTTGGGCCAATTTCTTACTATCTTTAAAACACAAATTTCACAGAAAAAAATCTTGAATCACATGGATGGGTTTAAAATGTCAAAAAATTATTCTCACATAAAGTGAACTTTAAGATTTTAAAAAAGGCTCTGTCAGAGAGGGCCCAAAATGGCTCCGGCGGTAAGGGAAAGTGGGTTTACCCCCAGCCAGAATTTTCGCTTTGTGGCTAGAAATATTAAACTAGACCCGCATTTGAAAATTCATAGATTCAGGGGGCATTATACCTACAAAGCACAGAAAAAAAAACCGCTTAATTCCCTAATTTCCAATTAAAATTGGGAATTTTTTGAGAGTTTAAAGTGAACAATAGGAAAACTACATAACAAGACTAAAATACTGCCTTTGAGTATTTTTTTGCAATCTCTAGTGATTGTTGCTCTATGGTAATAGGATTTTTCTTGAGGGCTAAAGTTAGTGTGGGGGAAAAACCATTTTAGCTCATTTTCCGAATTATTTTTCCATTATAGGGGAAAGCCTAAATTTAAATTTAAAGCGTGTGCTCCCCATGCTTTTTCATAAACCAAACCCACCTTCAGATTTCCCCCTTCCCGGGTTAACTGGGGGAGGTTCTTTACAGGATTCCCACATCGTTTTGATATTTTAGCTTTTTCTTTTTTACATTTATATGAATGCGGGGGTTTTTTAATCTTATGCACAGAGCAACAGGCTCAAACATTAAAACTTGCCCCTATCTAAAAAAAATTCAGGAGGGAGTGCCCTCTAAAGGGTCAGAGATTTAACAGGGGGAAATCAAAAAAGAAAAAAAGGAGGGGGTATAAGTGGTTGGTTAACCCCAAAAAAAAATTTACACGGGAATGGGACAAATGTTTTTTCCTCCTGGGGAAAAAGCAAAATAAAAAACACAATAATTGGTAAAAAAGTTTTCATTCCCTTTTCCCTTTACTTGTTAAAAGCAATCATTTGGTGAGGAAACCAAAAAAAATTTTAATGTTAGTAGTTTAACCAGTTTTTTTTAAAAATTTAAATAGATTGCCCTTCCCACCTAAAGTTTTTTTTTTACTAGACTTTTTTGCTTTAAAGCACTTATTTCTTTTTGTGAAACAAAACCATTTTTCGTGACAAACCAAAATTTGTTGTTTTGTTTTAAAAAAGGACCCGGTTTGCAGTTTTCGGGAGTTTTTAAAAAATACAAGAAAATTTAAAAATATTTTAAAATACTTGTCGGGGTATTTGTATTTTGTAATTAAAAATACTTTTTTTTTTCAGTTTTTTGTATTTGAAATTTTAAAAATATTTTTGGAAAGTATTTTAAGTTTTTAATTACTTTCAAAATTTCAAAACAAATGTTTCTTTTAAATAACCCCCACCCCCATTTAAAAAAAAAAACAACACGCGAGCCTTTTTACTCGTGCATTTTGCAACGAGAGGAGGAAAATTCCAGGCGTCCAGAAAAGCAAGTCCGCCTTGTAGTAAAGCGTGATTTTTTTTTAGTTTTTAACACCCCCATTGCTATTCCATTCCTAAGCCGAGGGGGGGGGGGGGGAAATCCCCCATTTAATAAAAATCGGGGCATGTGCATTGCGCTCCTGTGCCCCCATATAATACAGTTAACCCCCCCATGTCCCTCACAATAACCCCTGTGTTCTCAAATAAGAGTTATGATATTTTAGAGACATGGAGGGAAAAATAAGGGGATCTTTTTAATTAAGGTCCCTTTTTTAGTTCCCCCCTGTGTTCAATATTAGTAACCTTATATAGGGGACACAGGGGTAATATGAGGGGAAGGGGGGGTTAATCTTTAATGTGAAAACACATGGATTACTGAAAAAAAATTAAAAATTCCCAAAAGCCTGGGCATTAAAGGGGGTGGGAAATAAAGAAGGTACCTTATTTTCTTTACAAATCCTCTACTCATGTGAAGACTCTTCTATTAGTCGGACCAAAATCTGGCCCCTGCCCAACAGTATCTGGGGTAGATCTAATCCAGTGGGGGTAAAGGAACTTGATCCATTTTTTTTTTTTATTAAATTTTTTTTTTTACATTTTTCAAGTATTTTAGTATTTTGGAAAATACTTTTGAAAAATTTTTTAGTATTTGTATTTTTTAAAAACTTCAGGATTAAAATATTTAAAAATTTTTTATTTAAAATACTTCAGTCATAAGTATTTTGTATTTTTATTTAAAATACTTTCCCAAAGTATTTCCCCGAACACTGCCGGTATGCAAAACTTGACTTGTTTAAAAAGTGTCGTAAAAAATTTCACGCGCAAGTTCGGTCACGCTGTTTCGAGCTGCAGTGCATGAGAAAAAGGGGGGGTGGTGTTTTTTGTGGCCGTCCCCCGAAAGCCCGTGCATAGCTGAGTCAGCTGTTAATGCAATTAAACCCCTGTGTTTAAACACAGGGAGTCAAGCCAGCTCAGTTCCCTGCTGTTTAACTATTTAGATGCCGCCGTGATCGTGGCCATGACGTCTTAGTGAATGAGAAATTGTGCCCAATTTTTGGGTTTTACACAACCATAATAACCTGTAAAAATTATCTAATGGGTTTTTTAGTTGAATGGGGTGGTGTAAAAAAAATAATTTAAAAAACCCCCAAAAAATAAATAAAAAAAAATTTCCTAAAACTGCGTATTAAAAAAAAAAAAGTTTGATTTTGAAAAAAAGGGGAGGAAAAAAACTAAAAAAATTTTTAGTGGTTATTAAAGCCTTTTGGGTTAAACATATACAGTGATGTGAAATGCCCCTGAAAATCCTAAAGACATAGATTGCATTTCAGCTGGATATGCAGTAAGCTTTTCAATGTCGCATATACTGTATATGCCTTAAAGGAAGAGTAAAGGGGGATAAGTTTTGGCTTTTGTTTTTTGGGTCTGGCATTAGGGGGTGGGGCCTGAAAGTGTGTGGTGACTATGCCAGGAGGGTGAAAAAACATAAAATGGATAAAATCTGAGATAATAAAAATAAAATAATTAAAAAGAAGAACCTCAATAATGTTATCTTGATTCTTTTTCCAGTCCTGTAAAGGGTTTAACCTTCAGTAGTTTTAAAAAAAACCCGGGGTTTTTTTGACTGCAGGCTAACAATGCTGTAATGTAAATCAAATTTAATACTTATCTTTACTTTATCCTTAATTATACTTTCAAATCACAATGTCTCTGTGGACCTGCCCTCCTTTGGCTGAACAGCAGCAGTGATGGTTAGTTATTCTCCATTGTGAGAATTAACAGCACTGATCACTAAGGTCAGGGTTTCACAAAAGACTTCCACTCAAGCAGAGCTTTCAACTGGCATAAGAATGAATGAACCACTAATTAATCCCACTGAGCGCAAACAGGGTGTTTTTATACATTGCTATCAGTCAATGAGAAGGTGCAAGAAAACTGTGTCAGTGCTGAAAATGGGGGCAAGCGGGTCGAGGATGTGGGTTTAAAATGCTTTTGGTAAAGCCTGAAAAAATTGGTTTGCGGGGTATAAACTGAACTACTTAATAATGTTATTTAGGGTGAATTTACACTGCACAACAAGACCGTATGCATTTTGCTGCACATTAATTCAGTTCTGCAAAGCAGTTATTTAATCACATAATTTTACAGACTAAAAAAACATGTTAAAATGTATTTTACCTGTAAAGTCATGTAGCCCATAGGAACATACCAAAACTATTGTAATTTGTGGCACAAGTAGAAATGTTATACAAAAACTTTCAAATCAAAAAAAAGGCCCAGTGTCACAGAAGCCCTGGTTTTTTCATTAAAAATAGCTTATCTGGAATAAGAGGAATTAGTGAGAGGAACATATGTTTCTCTTCTCCGTAAAAATACATGCTGCAGTTTACAATGTAGTGTGAAAAACGCTGTATGAGCCCAGTCCTGCTGAGCAAAGCGTAACATAAAGGGCCCCTGCCCTGGATGTTTTTAGGCCTTGCCGGCCCTGGGGTAAACCCCTTTAAAGGGAATGGTCTCAAAAAAGATTATTTTTAATCCGTTTTTTTGGTTTAAACACTTTTTTTTTTTGGATTTTTGGTTTGTTTTTATTTTTCCATATCAATTTTTTAGTATTTTTTTTTTTAATTCTTAAGTCCTGTAGTTTTCCCCTTTTGGGCCCCTAAGCCTAATAATGTCTGACACTTCCCGTTGTTTAGAGGCTTTTCAGCAGGGGTTTTCATTTTCGTAAAGCAGGGGGCAAATGAAAGGAGACCCAATTGACAGAAAACAGAATCCCCAGTCACAAAAGGAGATTCACACTCCCCCTCTCCCTTCCCCCCAAGGAAAACTCTCCTATAAAATCTTTGGAAGCTCTGTCTTAAGAATCCTATGAGATGAGTGCTGTTTAAAAAGTGCAAGCAAGAATGCTTCCCACTCTATATAGGGCCAAATAGAAAATTACAATCAGGGAAAAAAAATTTATAGAGGAAAAGAATATGGATCAGGGTCTTGATTTAATAAGTAAAAAAAAATTGGCGACAGATTCCCTTTAACTTAGTACTGATTGAATGGGTGTTCCCACCTCACTCAGGCCTCCGAAAGTCTTCACTTCAGAACAGACAGTCGATCATGCTTGTTGGTCTTTGTTCTGTTGTATTGTAGTTCCGAGTACACAGAATACACCAATTGGCTGTACTGGAAACTCCAAAAGAAAAGAACAGGGAGTTATGCGCAAACACAACCAACTTCAACACAAGCAGGGTCAAACTGAAAGGTGACACCAATGGGTATAGGTAACACAGGATCCACCAGTCACAATAGAAGATAGTCATAGTTCACCTCAGGGCCGGGACAAGGCATTTTAGTGCCCTAGGCGAGTACAGCCAATGGCGCCCCCCCCCTCGCTCCCCAAAAAATGCCCCCCCACCCCAATTCCTCTCACCCCTGCGCCAGGTCCTGTCACTAATTTTCTGCATATTCCACATAGCTCCCGTCCATCTCCTCAGCAGTCACTGCACAATGGAAATCAGCCCTGACAAATTTGCTTTTTCAAAAATCGCTCCCCTCCGTATGACAGTGTAATACCCCTAAATAACAGTCACCGAATAATCCACCGATACATGGAGCAAATCTACCAGACGAATGATTGTTACTAAAAATACTCCTACAAAACCAAGCCCCTAAACTATTACTACTTAAGGTTTCAAATTAATCCTGCCAGACCCATGACCAAACACGACCCCCACATGTGACAATCAGCTGTACACAGGCTCTTATTACATATACCACCGCCATACAGTGACCATATAGTGGTAGATACTAGTTGTATGTAGGCTCTGCAGAAATCTAAGTGATTACACTGCAGTTACATTTAGTGACTCACAGGAGACATCTTTTCTGATCAGCGTCATTCACTTTCCCTTTTCTTCTCCATCCGGTCCACACCTTCATGCTTTTTGCTCCCGGCCAATACTCGTCCCTGAGGATTTGGACACAAATATCTTACAACCTCACATTTCCAGCCAATCCTTAATTTTAGGTATATAAGTCCCCTCAATTTAGACAGGTATATAGATATAGGGTCACTCTCAGGCAGGTAATAAGACATAGGGCACTCTCCCAAGGGCAGGTTTATATAGCTATAGGGGGTCATGGCCCGGGGATAATGGGGACACAGGAGGTATTTTAGCTATAGGGGCTCAGGCATGTATATAGCTAGGGCTACAGGCAGGCTTCTAGGGCCAACAGGCAGGCTTTATAGGGCCTACAGGCAGGGATATAGGGGCCACAGGCAAAGGATATAGGGGCCACAGGCAGGCTTATAGTGCCTACAGGCAGGCATATAGGGGCCACAGCGGCATTTATAGGGGCCACAGGCAGCTTATAGGGCTACAGGCAGGCATATGGGGGCCACAGGAGGCATTGGGGGCCCAGGAGGCTTATGGGGGCCACAGGCAGGCTTATAGAGGCTACGGCAGGCTTATAGGCTACAGGCAGGCGTTTTTTGGGGCCACAGGCAGTTTTATAGGGTCCAAAAAAGGCAGGATATTGGGGCCCAAGGCAGGCTTATAGGGGTCAGGTTAGCTTTTCTTGGCCACCGGTCAGTCATATGGGTGCCACAGGCAATAATGGTGGCCCAGGCAGGTTATAGGGCTACAGGCAGGGTTATTTAGGGGCAACAGGCAGCTTATAGGGGTACAGACAGGCTATTAATAGGGTCACAGCAGGCGGTATATGCCACATAGCAGCTTAGCAGGTTACTAGTAGGCTTATAGGGCCACAGGCAGGGCATATGGGGCCAAGGCAGGATTCTATAGGGCTACAGGCAGGCTTATAGGGCCTACAGGCAGGCTTATAGGGGCCGCAGGCAGGCTTATAGGGCCTACAAGGCAGGCTTATAGGGCCACAGACAGGCATAATGGGGCCACAGGCAGGCATTTGGGGGGCACGGGCAGGCTTATAGGGGCCACAGGAGGCTGTATAGGGGCTACAGGCAGGCTTATAGGGGCCTACAGGCAGGCTATGGGGGCCACAGGCAGTTATATAGGGGCCACAGGCAGGCTTATAGGGCTACAGGCAGGCTTATGGGGCTACAGGCAGGCATATAGGGGCCTACAGGCAGGCTTATAGGGGCTACAGGCAGGCTTATAGGGGCCAGGCAGGCATATAGGGGCTACAGGCAGGCTTAGCGTGGCCACAGGCGGTCGTAAAGGGGCAACAGGCAGGTAGGCATGGGGCCACAGGCAGGCATATAGGGGCTACAGGCAGGCTATAGGGCTACAGGCAGGCTATAGGGGCCACAGGCAGGCTTATAGGGGCTACAGGCAGGCTATGGGGCCACAGGCGGCTTATAGGGGCTACAGGCAGGCTTTATAAAGGGCTACAGGCAGGTAAAAACAACAACATTCATACTTACCTGCTGCCCGGGCGCGCGCTCCTCTTCGGGCCCCGCCTCCAGCGCCGGACGCTCCTCGGGCGCACGGCCTGTGACGCGCTATGCGCCCGAGGAGAGGCAGCGTCGCGATGACATCACTTCATCGCGACGCTGCCAGCTGAGCGCCGCATGGAGCCGCGGCGGGTCCTCAGCGCTATGAGGATCCGGCGGCCCCGCTGTGTTGGCCCTGCGGCTCACCGGAGGATCCAGCGATCCTCCGGGGAGCGGGCCCGACACTGTCTGCAGAGCAGGGAGCGCTCGCTCTCTGCTCCGCAGAAGCGGTCACAGAGACCGCCGGCGCTTCAGGCCCATGGCAGCGGTCTGGAGCCCGGCGAGGGTCGGGGGGCCCTGCCTGCGCCCCTTAGGGATAGGCAGAGGTAGGCACCCTAGGCGGTCGCCTACCTTGGCCTACCCGTCGTCCCGGCCCTGGTTCACCTTCACTCTGCACACTGACTTCTTCCCAGGTCACAGAGCCTAGAAAACTCTTCTATAGAAGTTACTGTGACTGAGTCAGTCGTAAAGCTTCTATGTGCATGAAGCTGCTGTAAAGTATCTCTCTGACAGCTGTTATAGCAGTACTAGCAAGAATGCTGTCCCACAATCATATGTAGACGACTGAATTGAGAAATCTACAGTCAGAAAATAAAAAGAATATGGATCAGTCTTGTTTTAATAAGTAAAAAAAAACTGGTGTCAGATTCCCTTTAAGCAGAGACTTTTGGGGACCCACTGCTCAGATAAGTGCACGTCCCAGAGGTGGGACCTGTACCTATCAGACTTTGATTTAAAAAAGTCAAGAAATGTTATACTCATCCTTAAATTTCAACCAAAAGCCAAATATCCCTAACTTTTTGTGAGAAGTGTATAAACAGCCCAGGGATTGGTCTGCACCGGAGCCTCAAAATCAAGTTAGCCTAAACTTGTGTATAAAAACCCTCAATTACTAAAATGTTGCCATTAAGCTCCTTGTTAGGGTATGTTCACACAGATTATTTTGGGGCACATTTCGCCACGAATTGGGAGCGTACTGCGCTTTAATACGAGCGAAATGCGCCCCATTCATTAAGGTAATCCACAGCTCTCATAGAGAACTATGGATTACGCCTCCTCCCCTGCGCATACAATACGATCGTATTGTACGCGCGGGGAGATAATTGACATGTGGAAGCGCTGCAAATAATGCTTGTCTATGGGGCCGGCAGGCCCCCCCCCTCCCCACGGGAGCACGCGCCGATCAGCGCAACTCCCAAAGACCCAGCTTAATTGCGCCCCGTGTACAGTACGCCCCGCAATTAAGCCGTGTGAACATACCCTTAGAGATCAGCAAGTTGTACAAAAGTACTGAAATATTGAACAGTTGGACATAAGCATTCTAAAGTTAAGAGATGATCTCATTTAGTTAATTTGAAAAAAAATGTCAATAAATTTTATGTTCATCCTGAAGTGTCAACCAAAAGCCAAATATCTCAAATTTGCTTGAGTATTGTATGTGTATACACAGACAGACAGACAGACAGACAGATAGATAGATAGATAGATACAAACCTTCATAGTCCCAAAGAGCTTGGAAGGGTTCACCGGCTGGCCCTGATGGAGCAGCAGGGTCATTGAAAAATGGGGCAGAAACATCCATCTGCAAACCATCAGGGGCTGGTTTTAGAGAGATAGTCACTGGATCATGTGTTGTGGGGACACCGTTCCATTCATGTTTAATTGTAAATTCCATCTAAACCAAGAAAAACATAACTTGCGTCTTATAAACTATGTTGTTAACATTTAGAAAGCATTTTGAAAGACATGACAGCAATTGCAGGTATAAGAAACAGATAAATAAGGGTTTCTATGGCTGAAAAATACATGGAGGAAAAGCACAGAGCTACACTGCTCAGGATGGTTACATAATAAAGGATATGTGGATATTTTAGTAAAATATAAGTTTTCTTTACACGACTGATAATTTGGAACCTTGGGCTTCCCAAAAAGATAGACATCTTTGAGCTAGTACTAGTACTGCAAGAGTGGTAAACTCAGCCTAGTGCGTGTGACTCGAGCACAGACAATGTAGTCAACACATTTTTAATTAAAAAAAAAATATATTTAATGCTTTACATTTCCCTATGTCAAGCATATTTAAGATAGAAATGGGAGCCCACTTTACATCTTGTTTGGCAGCCGTTTGTAGTATCTGTTGGGATATCGTAAAAATGTATCCCAATGGGTTCTGCAGCAAGGTCTACCATGTCTTGTGTCAGATGTAGGAACTATAAATAGGGCAAACATAGTATAATTGGGACTACATTTCCCTGATAAAGTCTATGACCCTGCTGCGGTATCTGGCAGGATACATTTTTACTGTATCCCAAGAGATACTATGAACAGTCTGTCAAAACTAGACTGCCTGTACAGAATTACACAAGATTCCAAAATCCATGGTATAAGAGCTCCACAAGTGGTGTTCTGATCGAACACTGACGCTTTATGATATTTTCCTTTACAGCTACAGGAAAACCACCATAAGATGACCACCCCCAAATTGCATTTAAAATATAATATTTTAGAGGTGTCCCTGAAATAAGGTGAGTTCCAGAGTTACCAACCATCCGTAAATCCCAACATTGTAAACTTTTTTCAGTGTTCATAGAAAAAATGGATACGCCTGTGATTGTCTTTGAGGCTGGATGAGCGTGTATATATTGCTATGATTGGAATTATCATCATTTTGCAATTCAGTTTTATGGCCTGTTGACCTATATTACTTAAAATCTTAAGGATTTATTATGGTTTTCCAATTAATGTGTAACATAAAGACATAAGCTGTCTGTGAATTTGTGCTGAGTTGTCCACAAAAAAAATGGTCAGGTTCACTTTCCTGGTGTGTCACTATACTGACTGATATCATCAGAAGTGATTGGGTAGTGCCAGACTATGTGGGAGAAACCCTGCTGATGAGGAGAACAGCAATACTTAAGGGTATGTTCACACGGGGTAATTTTGGCGCACATTTCACAGCGTATTTGCGCTCCAATACGAGCGAGATGAACGCCAAAATTACGGTAATCCATAGTTCTCGTGTATTACGCCTCCTCTCCCTGCTTATAAAATACGATCGTATGGTAAACGCAGGGTGATAAGTGACATATCAATTATTTGTGGTGAATACGCGCCGTGAATAATGCATGTCAATGGGGCCGGCCGGCTGCCGCCCCCCTGCGCTTTGGGAATAAGGGCTAATCAGCGCGATCCCAAAGCACCCGGCTTAATTTTGCCGCATACTATATGGGCCGCAACATAGCCTAATTGTTTATTCATGCATTTCCAGGAGAAATGACAGATCTATAATGTAGAGTTCTAAGGCGAGAAGCTCCAAAATTGTTACATTTGGGGAAAATAGAGATTCTCTTTTAAGAGAATCTGTCACTTAGATGTGAGCTACAGTAATCCTGCAGGATGTAATTCAGTGATTCAGAAGCTTTTTACTAACAGGTGCTTTCTCTAAACATTGTTGTGTGGCTTAACGCCAGCTTTGCCGCACCGTTCATTTATTGCTATAATAGTGTATAGCGCACTTGTCAAAATTGCCTTCAAAAACTTGAAGACGAGGGGCGACAAGTATAAATTTTGGTGCCCAAAATGCATTAGTAGTGTAGAATGTGCCAGAAGGTATGGGCTTATTCTAGTGCGGTAAATATTCTCTGTTGCTCGGCACACTATTCAATAGAGAAATTCTTGAAAGTGCTGGGTACATAGGATATTACACTCCACTAGAGTCCAATGTAAGTATATACCCACACCAAAATGAGTTTTTTAAAAATTCAGTAATTTTTATTAATCTTAATTAATCATGCAAAAAATTATGGTGATAGATCACTTGAAAAAAGAAAAAGCGACTAGATATATGAACGTTTTCAGTCAATTCATAGACCTTTCTCAAATATGTCGCTCTATGGTGGGGATAGAGTGTCACAAAAGAAGAATGTAATGCGTATCACCTGTCGGCAAGGAATAATGTTTAAAGAGAACCTGTCACATAGTTTATGCCCCCCTTGCTGAGGACAGAACAAGCTAGTGACAGACCTGCTGTTTCCAGCACTGTGTCCTTTATTCTGTAAGACGCTGTCGTTTTAGAGTATTTACCCCTCAAATCTTATTCATGAGCAGGTGTTAGCCCCGCCCACCAAAGGCTAGCCCCGCCCACTGACAGTTATTCACATGTTTCTACCTATTCAAAGTTGATGTGTGCGTGGCTAGCATCAGATGGGCGGGGTTTTAAAAAAACTGACTCTTTGAATGACTCTCCTAATGACTCTTCTGCATTAAAACTGAATATTTGAGAATTAACTGCTATAAAACGACAGCAGCTTACATAATAAGGGACACAGCACTAGAAACAGCAGGTCTGTCACTAGCTTGTACTGTCCTAGGCAAGGGGGCATAATCTATGTGACAGGTCCTCTTTAAAGATCGTCTGGAGCTCGGAAATGTGGACCGATGTCAGCGCTTCACCACTAGGGGGCTCAGTCATTTCTACAGCCTATTGCATTGTATACACAATGCATTAGGGTGTACAAAGATTACAGTTACCCCACTTCCTTCTTGAGGCCGGAAGCGGGGAAATCGAAAACATGGCAGCGATGGAAACCTTCACAAGGCTTCCAGCTGCCATGTTTAGCAATCGGGAGCCCACGATTTCACCGCGGGTGTCCCGACCACAGTGAGGAACGCAGATTTTTAATTTTTATCCATTATTCACAAGCACACGGTAGATGTGACCAGGGATATGATACTTAATATTAATTCCCCAGATTCTGTCATTTTCAGAGATATCCCATATGTGGCCCTAGTGCGCTATTTGGCTCAACCACAAGCCTCAGAGTAGGAGGAGCACCTACCGGTCTTTGAGGTCTCATTTTCAATGCAATTTATTTAGGCGCCATTTCAGGTTTGCGGACACCCTCAGATGTTAAAACTTAATAAACACCCCTAAATAGACCGCATATTGGAAAATGCACCATATTGGATACCTAATTTGTATATTTTTTTTTATGTTTTACTGCTTTTACACAATAAAAACACTTTTATTCAAAAAGGAAAACACGTTTTTGCATCACCATAGTCTGAGAGCCATAACTTTTAAATTTTTCTGTGTACTGAGGTGTGTAGGGGTTTGTTTTTGTGGTACGAGTTGATATTTTTATTGGTATCATTTTTGGGAGGATAGGCTTTTTAGACAAGGCGTTTGGATCGGTTGTAAATCCGTTATTTGGAGGGCAGGGTGAAGAAAATACTGCAATCCTTTCTCTTCACTCTTTAACTTCTTATACAAGGGATCCTGACTTCGCTGCAGAAGTCCTGAAAGGTTTTGGGGTGGTTGTCAGTCTTTTTTCGGACGGAACATGAACATGTGGGTGTGAAGGAAGAGGGTTTGAATCCGCAAACCGTGGAAAAAAGCCGCCCCTCCGCGCACCAAAAAAGACCAAATACCGGTCGGCATTTCTGACTAGTATTTGGTCTTTACCGTGTAAACGCACCCTAAGACCACATGTCTAGGTCTAAGATTTCTTTGTTGCCCACAGCAACCAATCAGTGTTCCCCTTTCACTTCATATAGTGCTTTGAAAAAATGAAAGGGGCGCTCTGATTCTTATGGGCAACAAAGAAACCTAAACAGTTTTTATACATGTCAATTAA
This sequence comes from Phyllomedusa bahiana, assembly GCA_025379985.1. Classification (NCBI taxonomy): domain Eukaryota; kingdom Metazoa; phylum Chordata; class Amphibia; order Anura; family Hylidae; genus Phyllomedusa; species Phyllomedusa bahiana. The sequence goes on along the minus strand of JAODAL010005744.1, from coordinate 68,115 downwards.
TTTTCAGGGGGGCTAAAAAACTGATTGGAGCTTTAAAAGTTCTTTGCTACAGAAAAGGGAATTGGGGACTCTATAAAATTTTGTACACACTGGCATGTAATGGTTAGGTAGAAGTCCTTGATATAGATGTGGCACTCGATTCCAGTATCTTCAGGATATTAGCTAGTATATCATGGTAGGGATAAATAAATATATAAAACATAGATTTTGATATATATATTATATTGGTTCTTTTTCCATTTTAGTACCAATGTTTGTATACGTACCATCAGTACTAGTTATATGCATGCAACTGTTTTGTCCTATTCCAAAGTTGTACCTATCAGTTAATTTCATTCGGAGTTACATCCATCCTGACAGGTGTCAGTAAATTTCAACTGCCCTTTGACAAGCAGTGACGCTTTCAGATGTACAGGGCTTTTTATGAAAGCAAATGTTACAGAATGAAAAGTGACAAAGTGCCCTCTTACAAGAACCCATCAACAAATCCTCTGAAAACCTCCTGGATATCTGAACTTTATAACAAATCCACTACAGTAAATCTACCTGTATTTTCATTCACAGTTCAAGTCTAAGGATATATTCCCATGTTACAGTCATATCATGTTTTTAAGCAAAATTGTGACAAAACTGCATTTTTTTTGCCACAATTTTGCAATGACTGCAGGAAAACCCACAATAAGACCTCAAAGTTTGAATATAACAGCAAGTATCTGACTTAAAGAGTCTTTTAAGGTGTCCATGCATTTTAGATCAAATGTAAACATCTGATCAGATCTGCACAACTTGGCAGTAGGCAGGGGCCAAACTTTTATTAGGCTGAACTTCTTCAGGTCGCACTTTATGACGGCAAAGATTGTTTTCCTTCAAAATGGCTATAATTTGTTAGCCAACACGACAGAATATTTTGTGTCTAATGTAAGTTAACAAGTGTCTACATATACCTTATGTCCTGATTTGATCCTACATTTATTTTTATCACCCATTTTACAAAGTCACCACAAATATATTTCCTTACTCAGCTGATCCTTTGAGGAGGTTCACACACCCTCCATACTTTCAGATCAAAGAAGTCCTGCACTTTAGCTAGCTTTGCTAATGGCTGTCTCCGTTCTCGACTAAGGGAGTTCTAAATACTAAAAATACAGCCTTGCTGTATTTGGAAATCCAAAAAACAACAACGAATGTGTGCCCACCTCCCTTCACTGCAACTGCAGATCTTACACCTGTCGCAAGCCAAAAGAAAACCTTTAGCATGCTGCAAGCAGACTCCATCTTGTGCAGGCGTACATTTGATGGACGACCAATAGGCTTCAGCCCCCCAGAGAAACATCAGACATCTCATAATTATCAAATACCTTCATCCTACCTGGTTTCATAGCAGCAGTTTTATGTATATAAATATACAGTTGAAACCAAAAGTTTCCATACGCTATATAAAAAGACACATCTGCATGTTTTTCTCACTATCTGACATGAAATCAGAATAAACCTTACCCGTTTTAGGTCAATTAGGAACCAAAATTATTTATATTTGCCAAACACCGGAATAATGAGAGAGAATTTTTTAAGGCATTTTTTTATTACTTTCTGCAACATCAAATGTTTACATACACTAGGATTGCTATGCCTGTAAAAAAAAATTGGGGCAGCCCATATAATGATGTCATGTCTTTGAAAGATACTGACAGGTTTGTTGGCAACATCTGAGTTAATTAGAGACACACCTTTTGAGTTTTTTTTTTTTTTATGCACACCAGAAACACACTGTTTCTGTGTGTAACGTCATGGGGAAAGTCTAAAGAAATCATCCAAGATATCAGGAAGAGAATTGTGGACTTGCACAAGTCTGGATTATCCTTGGGTACAATTTCCAGATACCTTAAGGTGCTTCGTTCAGCTCTACAAACAATTATACGCAAGTACGAACAAGATGGGAATGTCCAGCCATCATACCGCTCAGGAAGGAGATGGGTTCTGTGTCTCAGAGATGAACCTGCTTTTATCTGACATGTGCATATCAACCCAAGAACAAAAGCAAAAGACCCTGTGAAGATGCTGGTGGAAGCTGGTAAGATTGTGTTATTATCCACTTTATCCACTGTGAAATGAGTACTGTATTAACATGGGCTGAAAGGCCCCTCTGCCAAGAAGACGCCATTGCTCTAAAAGAAACATAAAAGCCAGATTAATGTTTGCAAAAGCACACAGGGACAAAGACCTACATTTTTGGAGACATGTCCTATGGTGTGAAGAAACTAAAATTCAATTGCTTGGCCATGATGACCATTGTTACGTTTGGAGGAAAAAGGCAGAAGCTTGGAAGCCTGAGATCACCATCTCAACTGTGAATAAGGGGGGGTGGCAGCATCATGTTGTGAGTTTTTTTGCTGCAGGAGGGACTGGTGCACTTCACAAAATAGATAGCATCATGAGGAAAGAAGATTATGGTACAATACTGAAGAAACATCTCAAGACATCAGCCAGGAAGTTAAAGCTTGGACGGAAATGAGTCTTCCAAATGGACAATGACCCGAAGCATACTACCAAACTGGTTACAAAGTGGCTTAAGACTAACCAAGTCAATGTTATGGAGTGGCCATCACAAAGCCCTAATCTCAATCCCATTGAAAATGTATGGTCAAAGCTGAAAAGGCAGGTGCGAGCAAGGAGACCTACAAACATGGCTCAGTTCTGTCTGGAGGAATGGGCCAAAATTCCTACCAGCTATTGTGAGAAGCTTGTGTGAGGATATCCAAAACGTTTGACCCAAGTCATACAGTTTAAGGGCAATGCTACCAAATAATAATGAAATGCATGTAAACTTTTGACTTTGTAGAAAGAAATAAAATGCCTTATATAATTCTCTCATTATTCTGGTATTTACCAAAATTACTTATATTTGCCAATCATAATTGACTTAAAAATGGTAAGGTTTACCCTGATTTCATGTCAAACAGTGAGAAAAACATGCATATGTGTCTTTTTTTCTTTAAACACATTTTATTGCCTTTCACATTTTATATAACAAACAGCTCTGACAAGGAACATTTCAGGACATAAATAAATGTTTCAGGCCAGTGCCCAAACAATGAAAGTATCATGTACAGAGTCAAAAACAAGTACAAAAGACATAATTAAAGCTTATACGAAAACAACATACAAGAACTTTTGTGCGTGCGTCCTCCCCTCGCCTCAAAGAAGAGCCACCATATGGATAGGGGCCAAGCCCAAGTTTGAAATCCGAACCGGAGCAAGCTACCCATGGCGGCTGTGTGTCTCAAATTTGGAGCCTCCCTAATGTACCACCAACCCTTTCCCTGCAGTACCACCCCGAGTATTGAAAGGTTTGCATCAGCGCCCTCCCTGTCCGAATAATGAGATTCAATAAAAGTTCTCCAACGTCTGAAGTAACCAGGTGTACGCAACTCCTTCTGTCTTTCTGTCTCGAGCCTGTCGGCAACTAGGTAATCCTCAAGCTGCTTCATGACCCCAGTGGAGGGCGGCAGGGTGGGTTTGATCCAGTGCTGGAGTAAGCAGCGCTTTGCAGCTAGCAAAGCTATGTGAACTATTCCCGGGTATTTCAGTGTATCCCCCTCCCCCTTTGAAGAATCCCCTTCTCTATCTTCCGGAGGCCTGGGAGAATGGAATATCAGAAAGTCATAGTGTTTCTGTAGCTGGACTCTAAAGTGTACCTTAATATACTCAATGACATCATCCCAGTATTCCTGTGAAGAAGTGCACTCCCACAAGCCGTGCCAGAGGTCTAATTTGTGCATCCCGCACTTGGGGCAATGTTGTAGCCTGTCAGGGAATCCCGGGGAGACAGGCAGGTTGAATGCATAGATAGCATTATGAATTATTTTGAGAAAGGTTTCTCGCCACGTCTCACATATGATATGGCGACTTATGGCTCCCAACCCCTCAAGAATTTTTTCTGAGATCTGAACATCTCCTAAGCGCCGCCGCCAGTACTGGAAGGCCTGTGAGTTTGTCCGTCTCAGGCACCATCCCCTCATTGTATTATACAGGCCAGAAAGGGAACAGGTTTCCCTGTGGGAGGTAAGAAAGACGTTGAAGTCGTTCGGAGCAGTCTCCCGTGAGATATCCTTCAACCTATTGTTGCAAAAGTAGAAGAGTTGGTATGCTGCAAGCAAATGCGTGCCAGGCAGGGAGAATTTTTATAACATCTCCGTGGGTTTAAGCCATCTCTGTGCCGTGTCATGCATTAGCTGGCCCGCCGTCTACAGACCCCTGTCTCTCCACAACCGAAACATGGGGTTGGATTGGCCTAACGGGAACTCTGGATGATCCCACAATGGCATAGTTTTAGATATCGCAAAGGAGAGGCCCATTTTCTTCCGGATTTCCTTCCAGACCATAAACATGTCGCGGATCAGCGCAGAAGATTTAATCGAAGCAGGCAGCTTAGGGTATCTTGTGTGCCAGGGTAACATTAGCTCCCTCTCTATATCCCAGTTGGAAAAGTGGCTACGTCCCCACACCCAGTCTAACATATGCCTGGCAGGACATGCCAGGTTGTAGCCCCTGACATCTGGGAGGTTCAAACCTCAATCTCTAGTTGGTAGCATTAGTTTCCGTAATGCAATCTGGGGTTTTCCCCCTGCCCAAATAAACTTTGAGAAACAGGAATTGATCCTATTTATATCCACATGCTTAAACAGGAATGGTAGAGTCTGCAGCGGGTAGAGCAGTTTTGGGAATGTTATCATTTTAATAGCATGGCATCTACCAGCCAGTGAAAGCGGAAGTGAGGTCCACCGCTGTAGGTCCTGAGAGATTTTTTCAATAAGCGGGGGGATGTTCAACCTATACAATGTGTCAGGGGTTCTGCCAATTTTAATGCCCAGATACGTGATGTGATATGGAGCTCGTGTGATGTCAACGTTAAGGGCACTCCATTGCGAGGGTGTGAATTTCGGACCCTATTCCAGGATTTCACTTTTGGTGACATTTATTTTGTAACCTGACAAATTGCCAAAGAAGCGTAGGGTATCTAGGACTTTAGGGAGCTGGGACAGGGGATCGGACATACACAGTAGCAGGTCATCCACAAAGAGTGCGGTCTTGATTTCCCTACCTCCCAGCTTGACTCCCGTGAATAAATCAGTTTCTTCCAAAAATGTGGCCAGGGGTTCCAGGGCTAGATTAAAAAGGAGAGGGGACAGCGGGCACCCCTGTCTGCTACCTTTTCTCAGTGGGAACCTGGGGGAAAGATGGCCTGGTGTGTGTATTTGTGCGGTGGTTCCATTATAGATGGCCAAGAGGTACGTTCTAAAGGCTCCCGTGAGTCCCATAGTGTCCAGAACAAGCCAGAGCCATTCCCAACTGACGTTGTCAAAGGCCTTTTCTGCATCTAAGGCCATTAGAATAGGCTGGTCTCCTGGCACTGGCATGCGATGGACCTGTTCTAAAACAGCTAGGACCCTCCTAATATTGCCCACTGCTGCCCTTCTGCGCCGGGCCGATTAACTGTGGCATGAGTCTCGCCAGACGATCAGCCAGGATTTTAGACAGGATTTTCTGGTCAATATCAATAAGCGAGATAGGTCTGTAGGAAGCGTGGAGTAGCGGGTACTTGCTCTTCTTAGGGATGACTTTAATGAAAGCGTTCCTGGACTCTGGGCGTATAGTCCCTGTATGAAGGATTGAGTTATAGTAATTTGTGAGAATAGGGGCAATTTGGTCAATCAGAATTTTATATACTTCCCCTGAGAACCCATCAGGGCCCGGTGCTTTCCCTGCCTTAAGCTGGCGAATGGCTGTCCTAACTTCCACTTCAGAAATGTCCTCGTTTAGCATGTCCCGCTGTGAACTTGACAATTTGGGGAGTTTTACTTTAGACAAAAAACCCTGTCTGTCGGATGTGGGAGGTTGGTCGTCTGTTGAGTAGAGCGAGGCGTAAAATTGCCGGAAGGTATCATTAATACTTTCTGGGTCGGGCGTCACAGACCCATCTGGTGTTCGGATGGCCGGGAAATGTATGGGCTTGTGGGAACCCTTCAGAATTCTCACCAGTAGTTTCCCCGATTTGTTCCCGTATCTAAAGAGAGTAGAGTGCATATGAGATCTATGCAGTTCTTCCCTACGGTCATCCCAAAGAACAAACTCTCGTTTGGCCTTTTCCCAACCCAACCTGTGTGAGTCTGACCCATCCTGAAGAAACGCTTTATAAGTTTCCCTGACAGCTTCAGAGGCTTTCAAATAAGCGCTTTTAAGATGTTTCCTATATGATGAAGTATATGCTATGATCCTGCCTCTTAGTACCGCCTTTGCTGTTGCCCAATAGAGCCCCGGATCGACTTGGTGCATTTCATTATCTGTGGCATACCCCATCCACCAGTCTCTGACCAAGTCAGCAAAGCTTCTGTCTTGGCCAGATATGCAGGGAACTTCCAAATAAAGTCCGTACCCTTTGGCAACGTTTCTGCCAAATCTAAAGAAATTGGGGCATGGTCAGAAATGATCATATCCATGATCTGGGTGTGTTCTACTCTATGAGAGAGATTGTCTGAGACAAACAAGTAATCTAGTCTGGACCACGACTGGTGGACAGGGGAGAAAAAGGTGAAGTCCCTCTCGTCTGGATTCCTTTCTCTCCAACAGTCGTGGATGTTCGTATTGTCCACTAAATGGTGTAAGACCCCCTTCTCTGGTAGCTGGGTGGAACTCCCCCTCCGTACAGCTAGAAGGCCTCCTCGTCTATGAGAAGATCCATAACTTCGTTCATGTCGCCTCCAATGATCTGCTGTTGGGCCCGGTCAGAACAGACTCTTTCATCAAGATCCCGGAAGAAGGCTCGGCTATGACCGTTTGGTCCATATACATTAAATATACTGAGGTCACAACCTCCCCACTTGATCACTAGGTGTGAGAGTCTCCCTTCCATGTCATGTACATGCGATATTAGCTCAAATGTAAAATTTTTATGTATAAGGGTGATGACCCCTGCTTTATCCCCCACCGCTGGGAACCAGAAGACATGTCCCACCCACATCCTTTCAAGTCACCTGAGATCCTCTGCCACCAGATGGGTTTCTTGTAAAAGAACCACGTCCGGGCGTAATTTTCTCAAATGTCGGATCACCTTCATCCGCTTATTCCGGGAGCCTAGCCCCTTTACGTTCCAGGAGATGATCCGCATACAGAGATCCGTTTAAGGATATAAGGCTGAGGGTGGACAAGTCATATGTGAGTCAGAAGTGACCCCAACCTACTTACCAGTCGCCACCCTAGAGTTAAATGCACCATGAGTGCGAGAAGAGGAACGCACCGCACAAGTAGAAAACTAAATAAAGAACACATAAACCAAACAATATCATGCTTCGCAGCATAATTAAGTAGATACGCTAAAGAGAGATCCATTTTTTCTCTCCCTTCATCGCGTTAGAGTGACTCCCTTTTTTCCAGCGACAAGGGAGCGTAAGAGAAACAGGGCAAAACCTACAACAGACATCCCCCCTCCCCCGCCAGCGCGCGTTATACCATGTGATCCAGGCACCTGGCCCAGGTAAGTAGAACTGAGTAATTAGGAGCTAAATAGCTGGAACTATAGCTATAGGCCGCAGTTGTGGAAAACAAGCCCAAGTATAGTGCCACAGGGACACAACCCGTCAGCACCCTCTCGGGCCATTCAAAAGGATACCATCCAAGATAGCGTCAGGAGCTAAGCATGGTCCCAGTGTGTCCGGCAAAACGACTGTTGTCCTCAGGTTGGAGTATGGACATGTCGTGCGTCTGCTTTTGGTTGTCGTCGCTCCTTGGGTGAAAGCGGTGGAGGAGACGGTGATCGGGTCCAGGGAGAGTCTCTCTGCCTCTTCTTGGTGGTATTCTCGAGCGTGTTGTCTCTTGAAGGTGTCTCAATGGATCCGGAGAAGCCCCCAGAGTCCAGGAAGTTGCAGAGAGACCTTTCAGCCTCATCCGCCGAGGTGAAGAAGCAAGGGGGCCCATCTGGGTCTAGGACCTTGAGGGTAGCTGGATATAGGATTTGTAATCGGATTTTCTGCTTGAAGAGCGCCGTGCATATCCTGCTGAATGCTATGTGTTGCTGAGAAACATCGGCAGAAAAGTCCTTGAACAACAGCACTTTGTGGCCTTTATGAGTAATGGGACATTTAACTTGCGATAGGCCCTTAAGACTTCTGATTTGTCGTTGAAGTCGAGAAACTTCATAATAACGGTATGGCTTCTTTTCCTGGCTTGCGGCCTGGGAGACTGTGGGGCTTCGCCCTCCGGGCCCACTCGATGTACTCTTTCAATACGGCACAAATGGCTTAGCCCCAGGGCCGCTGGTAATTCCTTCTGGCACAAGTCCTGGAGGTCTCTTTGTTTAAATGACTCAGGGAGCCCCACCATCCGTAGGTTGCTCCTTCTGGAGCGGTTCTCAAGGTCCTCGATACGATCCTGCTGGACCAATTGGGCTTTGGCACAGAGCTTTAGTTTGGCATTTAGAGCGCTGTTATCGGCCTCAAGGTCATTTACTCTGGTCTCCAGCTCATCTAGTCTGGCAGCATGGTCCTGTACCTCGTGCTGTAGTTTGGTGAGAGAAGCCTGGACTGTAGATTCTAATGTGGCCTGGAGGTCAGGGGCGATGTGCCTTGCCACTTCCATGGCTAGCAGCTTGCAGTCTATGGCACATGATGTTGTGGCCTCCCTAGAGAGATTAGGGCTGCTATGAAAAGAGCAGGTGGGAATGGGCTCCATCTCAGCCTCTGCTGTTCCTCCGCTGTTGCCGCGCCCCCCCCCTCCTCCTCTCTGATCTGCTTGTGCTGGCTGAGCTGGTGTGCTGGTAGTGCGGCCGCCATCTTAGGCTCCGCCTGCGGCAGATCTCCGGCGGCTCCCGGTCTTTGTATCCACGAATGACAAGGAGAGCTCAGTTCATATGGGGACTATAGCATTCTCACCTCACTCGATACCTTATCCGGCCTCCATACTTTCATGAAGGTCCCAGCTACACTCTGCTCTGATTAAAAACGGCCTATATGTATGGGTGGAGCGCATAACAAAAATGGAGTCAGTTGAAATACATCATATAATTATTGTTTGACTGTTTCTTAGTATTGAGTGTTGCTGATCCATTTTGGTTCTTGCATTGGTTGACATGTGAGACATCTCTACTTATACCATCTCTTTCGCGCTGTATTTTATATCAATATTTTGTGACATAAAAATGTTGCATATGTTAATAAATCCGGTGCATTTTACAGCCTCTTGGTCCAGACAAAAAAGGTGAAAACAGTGTCTAACATAATAAATTTGGTACATACCATATTCACCTTTGTGGTGTAATTTTTGCAGAACACAGATGTGTACTGCTTAGTAAATATTGCTTCATGTCTTAATGACAATTCACCAGATAGCAATCGTATTTCAGCATACAAGTAATAGTTTTCACATCTTTAATTTAAGCTTTTTTAATTTTTTTTCATAAGGTCTCTTGAGAACAACTCAGCCCATTGGTAACTAAATGTAAAATAGTTTTAATTAAAAAAGGGGTCACTATAACTATTGATTTTCCCACTTTCAGATTTATCAAACAATCCATTAAAACTTATTAACACACTGTTTTATGTGTCAACATGCTAATAATTGTTAGCAGTATACATATTTAGGTATATCATATGTGATGACACTTCTATAATTGTCATATGTCCTATTTATACAAATCTGGATAAAAAAAAAAGTCTTCAATGCTCTAGAAAGAAACAGCTACTCCAAGTGAAGGCTCACACTATTGTGGTTTATATGCATCTGCCATTCAATGTTACCAGCATTTAGGCAGGACAGGTGTGGTAAAGGCTACTAGTCTGAGAATCGCCTCGTACCTGCCTCCTATATGACGGTGTCATTCATGTTACCAGATTTTAGGCCGCATAGGTGCGGTAAAAGCTACTTATATAAGAATCACCATAGATACAGAGAGACTGGAAAAGTCACAGAAAGGCAAAGAAGTGGGCGTCCTTTGGCTAAATCACACCATGATGACCACTTCATTGTAAGCAATGCCCTGTGGAACCGGATGATGAATGCCTACCTAACAACTCCAGGCACGTTTAAGGGAGGTGAGAGGCAACCAAATACTAAATACTATTCGTAACCATTTACATCTGCGTGCTAGACGACTGGCAAGGGTACACGACCTGGCTGATGCATAGTGCTCTCTCCGACGTCTCCAGCAGCGTTGACGGACATATTTTCTGCTTAGAATTTCATCACTGAACAGCACTGAGGACCACTGTTCCCTCGTCCAGCGTAGATGCTCCCTGCAAGACGATGATACCTGTAACTGGTGTGTCAGGTCATCTAGCACACAGACCATGCAGATGTAAATGGTTACGAATGATCTTATGTGACACTTGGTTGCCTCTCACCTCCCTTAAACATGCTTGGAATTGTCTGGCATTCATCATCCGGGTTGCCGGGCGTGGTGTCATGACCGTGCCTATTCAGACCACAGCGGGGTCCTCGGTTTGTAGGGTACGGCAGAGGCTGCGCTTTTGGCCATTAAATCGGTCTATGTTAATTGATTCTTGCTACACCTGTCTGTTCTCTGCTGACTTTGTTCTGGGTAGCAGATGGTTAAGCCAGTTTTGATGGACAGCTGGTTGCACCACTCAGGCTGTGTTCTGGATGTCCGGGAGCTGGTCCAATCAGTCTTTGGACTGGTTCCCTGACTTCCTATTTAAGATCCATTTTGCTTTGGGCTTATTGCTGGTTATAGTTTTGCTATATCTGGTGCGCTTTATACTTTGTCTATTAGGTTACTGATTCCTTGTGCTTCTCCTCTGACTTTCCTCTCTACCAGACATTTTTTGTACTGTATTGCTAGTTCTGGTTTTTGACCAGGTTTGTCCGACTCCTGCTTTTTGTATTGTCTTTCTTGTCTGTTTTGTGTGTTCACTTCATGGTAGGGACCGTTGCCCAGTTGCTGAAGACTACCTAGGGTCGGGCAGTCAAGTAGGCTGGACCAGATTTGGGGCCTAGTGTCAGGGATCACACACAAAGAGCCACATGTATGAAAACTGTCTTGGGTTAAGCCCAAACTTTTGCCATTGAAAACAAATCAGAGTTCCCTTACTTTTCTTTTTGCTCTGAAAAAAATAAAAAGGGGCCCACTCTTTTGGGTTTTGCTATGGCCCAAAAGACATTTTTCATAAAATGTCCCCCAAAATGTTCCATGTTCATGTGAAAACCTCCACCCCCAAATTTCCTGGCCGAAAGAGGTAAAGGGCAGGTGACTTTCGACCCCCAAGCCAAGGTAAGGGAAAGGACCTTTCCGGGGGGGAAATTTATGAAGTTTACCTTTTTTTTTTTAAACTCATACCCCAAGAAACCAAAACGAGATAAAATTAGGCCCCAGAAAAACCCCTTTAAAGGGGTTTGGCCCACGATGTATTGTTGACGGGGGGAACCCTCCAAAATGGGTTTTTAAATAAATTTTTCTAAATATATGTGATTCCCAAAAATTGCGGGGGTCTGAGAGAGTACGGCTGCACTTTAACCTCCCCCTTAGTTATTTAAAAAGCTTCTTTTTGATACGATACTAAAGAGTTGCGGGCCCGGGGTTTGGGGCGGGAGAACCTTTTTTAATCGGGATGAGACGGCTGCAAAAGCTTTAAAAGGAAACCGGGTAGAAATATGTTGTCTATTAGTATAAAAATTTCCATGTTGTAGTGTGATTTACCTGGTAGATTCCCTGATTTATCTGATGACAGAGAACATGAAGAAGTTTTAAAGCTGCTGTGGAAAAAAGCGGGTTGTTTTTTGTTACAAAATTTCCTTAGTTGTGGGGTTTGATTATTTAAAGTGAACTTTTCCCACACGATCCCTTTTCCCGTCTGTGTCTGGCTTTTCTGTCTTCCCCTCTCTCTCTCGGCCCCAAGGTTTTGTTTTACTTTTGGGCTTCTTAGCAGATAGGAAGTCCTGGCAAAAACCCCTTTAAGCTCCTTTTTAAAAAAGGTTTCTGAGTTTGAACAGTTGGATTTTAAGGGCTTTTAAATTAATTTTTTAAGTGGGGGTTTCTCATTTGGTTCATTTTAAAAAAAATTTTAAAAAATTTTATGTTTTTAAAATTTTCAACCAAAAGCCAAATTTTTCCCTAACTTTTTTGGGGATAGGAATAAAACCCCCCGGGGGAATTGGTCTCCCACCAGGGGGCCTAAAAATCAAGTTAGCCAAAAACTTGTGTATAAAAACCTTAATTTACAAAAAAAAGGGGAAATTTGGGCATATCCAAAATTAAATTTGCAAAAATAAAAGGTTTTTATTCCATATAAAAGATAAAATTCATACCCCAAAGGGGAAATTGCAATTTTTTAAAGCTCCAAAACCCGGCCCTTTCGCAGCCAAAAACCATGTGCCCATATACCCAAAACAATGGCTGCTTAAAGAGCCAAATTTAGGGTAAAACACTGAAATTTTTCCTGTGGGTTTTGTTTTGTTTTTTTATATGAAATAAACCTGTATTTGGGAATTTTATTAAGATCCGGGTCCCAAATTGTTTTATCCCATGGGGGGATCCTCTGTAAAGGTGTAAATCAATGTTACCAGCATTTAGGCAGGATATGTGTGGTAAAAGCTATTAATATGAGAATCACCTTGTATTGGACCTGCCTATATATGAGGGTGTGGTTACATGTTCCAGGATTTAGGCAGCATATATGTGGTAAAGGCTACTAATGTAAGAATCATTTTGTACTGTACTGTACCTAACTCATATATTAGGGAACAGTTTAATGTTATCAGCATTTAGGCAGGATATATATGGTAAATGATGCTAACATGAGAATCATGTTGTACTGTAATGAACCAGCCTCCTATATCAGGGTGCCATTTAAAGGGGTTGCCTCATCACACTGTTTCACAGAACCAAAAGAAGCTTACATTCATGTATCCTGCCCTTCTTGGTCAAAAGGGTGTGGGGATTTGGGCCCTTTAGCTCTGGATTCAAAGGTCTGCTAATTGCTCTGACATGAGCGCAAGAGATATCTATCTAAAGTCCAGAAAAGCTTCAGATCTCAAAGTAAACAAAAGTAATTTGTCTCCTTTGTTTATTAGATCAGATAACACTCAAACTCTAAAAATTTCCAGCATTTTTGTGTTTTCCCCAAATTTTTAAAAGTGCTTCCCTGCTATCAGAAAAAACAAACAGCTGGGGGGTAGGGACCCCGGGGCAGGTTAGTAATCTAGAGAAACATGAGTGCACTCAGAGCTGATAAAATCACTTTTATCTCCTCAAAAAAGAAAAATAAACAGACCAATATATTTGAAAAACATCTTCATTTACGGTTCCCTACATGTTGGGAAAACTAATCTCTGAAATGAGACAACCCCTTTTGTTGCCAAACATCTAGGCAAAAAACCACTTTGCTTTATTCCTACCTAGTAGGTTTAAAGTTTTGAACAGAATATATGTAAAAGCGCAGATTTAAGGTTTTCTGGGAGCTGCTTGGAATTGTGATGTGGCCCTTTTACACATTTAGTTTAAAAGGGTTTCCCGAAAATGTGTCGCCAAAATAACCCCCGCATGTGATTTGGCTGCTAGCTGTGTGCTATTAAAATACTGAGGGACACCACAATTCTTTCCCATCCTTCAGGTATAAAATAAATTGTTAACTGCAGAAGGAAACAGATGGGAAAAAAAACTGTTTCCCTAAAATTGAAGACCAAAAATTTCAAAATTTTTCTTAAAGGGACGATAGATGAAAAAATTTAATTTTTTCATTCTAATGTTTTTGTCCTCCCCCTTGTGAAAAAATATAAAGGTTTGGAACAGATGCTTTATTCAGAAGAGAATGCCATGTAAGACGGAAGCGTCTTTGACTTTCTTATGATAATATGGCAACAATGCCTTTTTAATATATGCCAGATTTAACATTTTGTACAGATAAGAAAACCCGAAAAATGAATTGGGGGACCCCTTTAAAAAGTGTAATTTTTTGGCAAAAAAGTTTTCCCTTTAGCAAAAAAAATTTAAACCCAAAAATTTTACTAAGGGGGACATGTTTTGGAAAAAAGGGTTTTTGGGTTTTTGACTTTAATTTTTTGTGCATAGCAACCAATCAGAGCGCCCCATTCGTTTGTTCAGAGCACTATATGAGATGAGATTGGTTGCTTTTGGCAACAAAGAAAGTCTTAGACCAAGACAGTTTTCATACATGAGGCCCTAAATCCATAAAAATATATCCTGACTGTATGTTAAAAGGGTTCTCCAATTTTATAGTCTATAAAATAGAAAGAAAAATCTTCTAAACCTAGTCATTCTGGTACCAGTGTACCCGCTGATGATGCCACGATCAGTGCCCACACGCCGCTGCAGCCAATCACAGGCCTCAGGTCCTGTATATAATGGAGACGACTGCTGCAGCCTGTGAATAGCTGCAGGGGGGAATGTGACCACTTGGGAAATCGTGTTTTTTAAAAAGTTAGGGTGTTTTCCACAGGCGTTTTTAGGTTTTTTTTTATCCCTCTTTTTTCGTTCAGTTACTTAAAGGGTTTTTTTCCAAGAAGTGAGTTTTCCCTTTCTTAAAGGGGTTTTGCCCCTGAAGTGAGGGTTTTACCTCTTATCTGCCCCAGGAAGGGGAATATTTAAAAAACATGCAGTCAAAAGGGGGGAGGGAGGAGGTAAGCAAAAGGCGGGAAGAAGGGAGTGTCCCGAAAAGTTTACCCCAAATAAAATTTCCCGTACAACCCGTGGATTTTTCTTATAAAAGACAACACTGCCAAATTTTTTCCCCCGACCCTTGAAAACTCCCTTTATTTTTTTCCCCGTCATCAGATAAGAAGTGCAAACACGCAAGTGCGGGCCCGATCAGCTCCTGTAAATGGCTTGGTCGTGTCTAATGTAAATTTTAAAGGGAAACTAAAGGGGGGTGAGCAAAAGCTGGAAACTCTCACAGACTTCACTTTTTTGATGGGGGTATATTTTAGAAAAAGGAATTAAGTACCCCTTTTGGAGGAACCACATCAACATTTTCATCGTGGGAAAAACCCCCTTTAAAAAGGCTGATACTCCCCTTTTTGGGAAATTGAAAAAAGGGGCGTGGGGTTTCTGTGTTTAAAAAAAACAAGGGAACCCCCTCTGTGAAAATTTATCACTCACCTCCCCTTTCACGCCTGATACTCAGTCTCTGTATTTGAGCAAACATTGTTTGGCTAATCCACAGATGACAACTGTATTGCGCACAAGCTATATGCATTTTATTTCTCCCTCTTCTGTGCTCAGGAGAGAAGATAAGCTCAGCAGGCAGAGTATTTCATTCCGTCTGCAGGGAGGAGATGGAGGGGGGTAAGCAGAGAGTAGGGAACATCTGCATGTTTACTAAGATAATTACATTACAACCAGTGGATTCTCTATACAAAAGACAAAGAATCTTTCTCCCCAGCTCCTTCAAAGCTCATTCATGTTCCCTGCCGTCAGATAAGAAGTGCAAACACTCAAGCACAGCCAGATCAGCTCCTGGTCGTATCTAATGTAAACTGTCGGGAAACCAAGGGCATGTAAGGAAGGCTGTAGCTCTCACATGATTCACTTTTTTTGATGACATATATTTAGAAAAGTGATTAAATACCCATTTTGGATGATCCCACGTCAACATTAGATCATGGCAAAACCCCCTTAATAATTTTTTCACCTTCTTACCATGATACGTAAGGCTTTATTTAAGTAAATATTAACATTAGATTTTTCTTTAACCCCTTACCGCCACAGACAGTTTTGACCTCTCTGACAGAGCCCCATTTTTGAAATCTGACATGTGTCACTTTATGTGAGAATAACTGTTTGACACTTTTACCTATCCATGTGATTCAGAGATTATTTTCTAGTGACACATTGTGCTTTCTTTTGGTAAGAAATTTCAGTCCATACAATCCTTGTTTATTTGTGAAAAATATCAAAATATCGTGAAAATTTAGAAAGATTTTCCATTTTCAAAGTTCAAAAATTTCTGCCTGTAAGACAGTTATTCCACTCAAAACAGTTTATAACTAGCATATGTCTAGTGTAGGATGGCATAATTTTTTAAATGTCTTTTTTTTAACGATGTTAGGGGGCTTAGAAATTTTGTAGTAATTTTTCAAATTTTCAAGAAAATTTGCTAAATAGATTTTTTAAGAACCAGTTCTGACTTGGCTTAGAGGGGCCTGTATGTTAGATATCTCCATAAATGACCCCATCTAAGAAACGAGACCCCTTCAAGTATTTTAAAAAGAATTCAGGAAGTTTCTTAACGCATTTTTCAATTTGAGTTCATTATTCACTGGAACACAGTAGATGTGACCAGGGAAATGCAGCTTAATATTGATTACCCAGATTCTGCCATTTTCAGAGATATCCCATATGTGGCCCTAATGCGGTATTTGGCTCAATCACAAGCCTCGGAATAGGAGGAGCACCTACCGGACTCTGGAGTCTCATTTTCAATACAGTTTTATTTAGGCGCCATTATAGGTTAGCAGACTAAGGTGCTAAAACACCCTTAAAAAGACCCCATATTGGAAACTACAATCCTTGAGGAATATATCCAGGGGTGTAGTGAGTATATCGATCCCACAGGTGTTTCACAGATTTTTTTAACGTTGGGCTCTGAAAATGAAAAGGAATCCTGGGAAAAAAACATTCCATAGTTTGTTACACAATTTCTTCCGGCAGTACCCTACATGTGGGTGTACACTGCTGTTTGAGCGCATTACAGGTTGTATAAGGGAGGGAGCGCTATTTGGCTTTTGGAATACAGATTTTGGTGGGTGCCATGTTACATCTGCAATGCCCCCAAAATAACAGGACAGGTAAAACCTTACAGAAGTCGCCCCATTTTGGATTCAACAATCCTCAGGGATCTCATCTAGGGGTATATTGTGCAATTTGGGTGCACAGGTGTTCCATAGTTTTTTTTCAGCATTTGGCCATGAAAAAGAGGAGAAAGACACAGTTCAGCCATTGTTTTTTGGACTTCATTTTTACAGTGTTCGCCTTATGGGATAAATGACTGGATAACTTTACTATGGGGGTCGGTACAGTTGCAATGATATACATTTTCTGTAGTTTTTTAGGTTTACTACTTTTACACAACAGAAATGCATGTATAAAAAATTGCGTTTTTATGTCATAACAGTCTGACAGCCATAACTGTTTTATTTTTCTGTATACAGAGCTGATTATGGGCTTGATTTTTGTGGGATGAGTTGACATTTTTATTGGTACCATTATGGGGTGCATATGACACTTTGATCACTTTTTGTTATGGTTTTTGTGAATCCTAGTAGTGTTTTTTTATTTTTTACAGCAGTCACTGTGCGGTATGAATGACATGCTAGATTTACTCAGCAGGTCGATAGGATTACAGCAATGCACAATTTGTATATTTTTTCTATGTTTTACTGCTTTTACACAATAAAAACACTTTTATTCAAAAAGAAAAACACGTTTTTGCATCATCATAGTCTGAGAGCCATAACTTTTTTATTTTTCTGTGTATGGAGCTGTATAGCAGCTTGTGTTTTGCGGGATGAGTTGATGTTTTTATTGGTATCATTTTTGGAGGAACAAGGCTATTTGATCGGTTCTAAATCTGTTCTTTGGAAGACAGGGTGAAGAAAATACTGCAATCCTAGTAGTGTTTTTTATTTTTAACAGCGCTCACCGTGCAGTATCCATGACAATTTAGTTTTATTCCCTGGGTTCGAGATGATTATGACAAAACCCAATTTATATAGGTTTTTTTATGTTGAAGCACTTAAAAAAAAGTGTTTTTATTGTGTAAGACAATATTTATGCCTTGCTGATGGCCATAACTTTTTTATTTTTCCTCTATACAGAGCTGTGTCAGGGCGTTTTTTTGCGGGATAAACTGACGTTTTACTTGGTACCACTTTGACATTAATATATGTTTTTGGTCGCTTCTTATTCCATTTTATGTGCTGTGGAATGAACAAAAATCGCAATTTGGTGACTTTTTTTTCTAGGTGTGGGTTATTTAACATCATCGTGTGGGTTAATTAACATGACAAATTTATAGGGTAGGTCGTTATGCATGCAGCGATGCCAAATATGTGTACTTTATTTTTTATCTTTTTTGGAGCGATTGGCGTTTGTAAAGGGGAAAAGGTTGGTGTACATGATTTTGTTTTATTTTTCGTGTTTGTGTTTCACTTTTTTTTTACTTTTTCACATTTATTTCACTTTTTTCCATAGGGTATTTGTATCAGTGATCTTTGCCTCCCTTTCCCTCCCATGTAGTCCTTAAAAAACCTCATTGAGGCATTTTTAGCTGTGGAAAGGTCTATGCAGGGGCAAACGTCCCACTATACTGAGGTACGCATAAACGAGCATCGCTCCGCTACCTATACATTCAAAAAGAAGGACGAAAATATCGAAGCTGATCCGTCTTCTATGATAGATGTTAAAAGAAAGGATATTGAGAGTACTGCTACTCGTCATTCCGACACGGGGTGTGTGAACTCCGGTGTTGTGTGCTAGAGGAAGTAGAGGTTAATAGCGGACAACCTTTAGAAAAACGGCTATTACAGAAGAAAACTGTATGGATGTATAATCTGGACAAATTTTCCCTTATGAGGTTACACGAACAACTGAATTCAGTATTAAGCCGCTATGTTGTAATGCGTTATTATGGATATTATGTATGAATAAGTAATTTTATCTGTCTTTATAAGGATTTCATGAATGGGTGTGTACATGCTTGAGAAAGGGGGAGATACACGCCCTTGAAATGTTGCACAGGTGCGTGATCGGCCACTGGTCTGACTGCTTCTCCGTCTATTATGCTTTGAGTTCTTGGACACTGAGGACTGCTGGATAGATTCGATAAGCAACTGCAGACACACTACTAATAGCAAGTACTCTACATTTTATATTCCATACTTAATAAATTTAGATTTAATAAATCTTATGCATTTTTAGATAACTTTTTTTTTTATTATTTATTTCTCCTGTGTAACAGATAGTGAGAGACTTGCTGAAACAAATATTTGTTTCATCATTTAGGTTATGTAAAAGTTTTCAACCAAAACAGCTTTTTGGGCTGTGGAGGAGGTGACAGCTCTCCAGGCATGAGAACCGTGCAGGAGTTCTGCAGAGCTGTGACATTCCCCCCTTTTATGCCACCAGAATGATGTCACCAATCTTCATAGGAAAAACAAGGGAGGAGAGACCCCAAACCGGATTTTAACTGTTTAAAAATTTGAGGAAGCTTAAAAATGCCCCCGAAAAATTTGAAATTAGAAAACCCCTTTAATGCCATATGTGTCCCTCCATAGTTTTTATCTCTTAAATATGAATCTCCAGGTTAGAAAAAAAAACCCAAAAAAACAAGAAGACATTCTAGAATGAAAGGGGTGTCCAAACTTTTGACTGGTGCTGTACACTTTTTTTTTTTAACTGCGCATTGATTCATATCAGACATGAACACAGAGATAAATGTGGATGTCACAATACATACCAGACACATGATCATCTACTGGCTAGGGAGGGGGACATCTGGTCTTCACTTCACACAAAATGGACACTTTCAACACTTGCTATGCTTTCCTTATGCTTCTCACAGACAAAGGTCCGTGTGAAATTTAGCTAAATTAAGACAATTTATGTAAAAAGTTATAAGAAAACCTTTGGGGCCAAAAGCAAAGGAAACATTGCATAGTTAGGGTGAATTTGGGGGTGCACAACTCTCTTTTTTCTTCCACCAAAGCACAACAATGCTTCCAGAAGCATTAGGTCACACATTGTAAAATGTAATATATTCCTATGAAACAGAAAATTCATCTACTACTATCCCTAAGCCTTTCTGTTAAACAGCAATCGATGAAGCACTGATTCATATCTTAAAGATAATCAAAATCAATGATTATGTGCTGTAATAAAAGTTTCACGTTCATTCTGCAAAACTCCCTGCAAACCACATTATGAAGGCTTTTTTTCACACGAAGATCTGGTTATGTGCAGTTCACTGGAATTTGTTAGACCCAATCAAATGTGAGATGATGCAGGGAATTTACCAACCCACTTTCTGACATTAGTATACATTTACTTGGGGTGGACCTGCTACGAATAGGAATTGGATGAATCTCATGGATTTTAATGCAGGTTTTTGTATACTGACTTCAATGGGATAAAGCAAAATCTGAACAATTTTACCGTTTCCCATTGAAGTTAATAGAAAAAATGGCGTAAACTTCACAGCAGATCCACAATGTGTAAACATATCCTTAATGCAAGAAACTTTAGTGCAAGTCCTATTTATTCAAAAACATTTTCGGCTCAGAATTGAAGAGCCCTCTCCAGAAAATATCTGGTATCGTGTAAAGCGGGATGTGGAGGGCTTTACACTATACCAGACGTTTTCTGGAAAAGGCTCTTCAATTCTGAGCCGAAAATGTTTCTTCACGTCTGGATTACTTACCGTACTTTGTCTCAAATGCATATTTTACTACACTGGAGAGTTGTCAATTTCGCTTGTAAATGAAATACGCTTATATCTCTAAATTTGTGGTGTGCGGTGGATTAATCTACGGTCCTCCCAAAGATTGGCCTGGTTGACATCTGCATTGGAGGTTCCGTAACTGATCATTTTTAGAACCTGCATCTATTTAAAAAAGAATGTGTCATCAGGAAATGATCTATAGTTTTACTCATACTTTTATGTTAAAACAAATTGAAGAAATTTTGCTTGTGTTTTTCTTAATTTCCCATATCACAATCAATATTTTTCTAATATATTGAAATCCTGTAGTTCATTTTGGCTACTAGGCCTTGTATTAGGGTATGTTCACAGGGCGTTTTTGGATCCGATTTTAGATCCGAAAATCGGATCCAAAAATGCAGTATCGATCAGATCCAAAACACATCCACCAGGTCTCCCACATGCAGCTGCATGTTTGGATACGTTTTAGCTGCAGCAGGGTCACCCACTATAGTTTTACATTGGGCTCCTGCTGCATCTTTCAGATCCAGAATTTACATGTCAATTCTTAGAACGGATCCGAAAGACGCAATTAAACACACATCAGCGACTACTCATCTGAACGCCGATGTGTGTTTACCATTGCAAACAGTGTTAAACTCACCGCTATTTGTTACATGCATGTTTGGGTCTGATAGACGGATACAAATACGCATCTATAAATGTATGTTCACACAGACTCAACACGCCCTTAGTCTGACACTTCCTGTTGTGTAGAGAAAACTTTTCAGCAGTCTCCTCTTTATCATCACAGGCAGAGTTAGGGGCAGTTCACACAACGTACTGCAGTGTGCACACGTTCGCTTGCACTGCGCTTGCAAGTGTATAATTTCAGCGCCAGTACAACATGCAATGGCCAGGGGTAGATATAATTAAAGGGGCTGTCTCACTGCAGGGATTGCTTTTTATGTTAGAGATCTTGCAAAAAAAAAGTCCCTTTGCAATGTGTCCATTAACAATGTCCTACTTATTCCTAGATATCCCCTCTTGTATGTCGCTATAGCTACATACCTGTTCAATCTCTCATGATAGGCTGCCAGCACTGATTGCTATAGCTACAGACCTGGCTTCTATTGCAGCCTAGTGGAAGCCAGTAAACACACCCCTGAATTCAAAATGAAACCAAGAAAAAAGGACTGAGGTAAGATGAATCAATGTAGTGAGACAACCCCTTTAATTATTTAAGGGTGTGTATACGCCTGAAAGAATTAACATGTCATTTCTTTTCAGGCACGCAAAAATAGGAGAGTAAGATACGTGTCGTCTGAATGACAGCTCGCATTTTACATTACAGTCTATGAGAAGTGTACTTGAATATTGTTATGGGGTGTATCTTGGCACACATTTCGGTGTGAAATACGAGCCAAAATACACTGTGTGAACATCCCCTTACAGTGAAAGGTGTAATACAGGTATATAGATAACACACAATAGCACACAACTCTCCATTCTGTTCTATGAAATTTCCAAGTACAGCCAAACACGGCGCTCGGCTGTACTTGGACCTCCCATAGAAGAGAATGGAGCCGCGTGCAAGTGCCACCAGCTCTCCATCCTGCTCTGTAATTTTCGATAGCCTGTTCCCAAGCTAGGTGTGTCCCAGAGATGAGACCCATAACTGTCAGACTTTGTTGGCATTTTCTAGCATTTATGGTGGAAGCACCCCTTTAAGGTATCCAGACAGATACCTTGTGCTTAGTGGAACTGGAACGTGGTGTGAACCCAATATAAGTGCCCTGAACACTAAAAATTCAGGAGATTTCTATCCAGTCCTCATGTTGGATTTTGTGTTTCATATTTTGCTCACATCTTTTTGTGTATCTATACTCATTACTGAGTCTTGTTGAAACTTACTGACTCAGATCTTTATGAATGCTATTGGTATAGTCTGACTACACCGTATGCATAAGACAAAGCTCATTGTGATGCCAGGACTGTGCCGCCACTAGAGCTGCTTTGATTTTACAAAGTCGTCTCTGGCTAAGAGGAATTTAAAACCACGAACTTAAGCAAGTGCTGTAGTTCATGAATGATGGATAAATATTAGTAGAGAGTGAGATAGCATAGAGGAAAGGGAAGAATCCCTTTGTTTAATTTCATGCTGAGATGTGCTTATGCTAACAATGAATGTCTATATTACGATGGGAAAGGTTACTAGGAAATGTCACAGTTAATTTACATGAGCAGACTTTAGCTAAATAGTAGAAGGAACGGGCAGTACTATTCGAGCAATCTGTCAAATTTTCCTGATTTTCTCAGCTTAACTGTGAGTGGCTCTAAGGTAAATTGCAGAACTATAGAGTGTAAAAACGGCCTATTTATGGCTCCGCAGCCGGGGGCATCACTGATCCATGGCTGTTGATCATCACTCGCCATCACTGCTTTTCACACACTTCTTCCAATCTTCTACGACTCTCCATGCTCTTGATACATTTCATACACCTCAATGGTCAGAGACATAATCTAGCTGATGCAAAATCATGTCACATATTGGTGGGAAAGAATTTTTGTATTTATAGCGTCAACATCATTTGGCACAAAACAAAACAAAGCCCTGGGGCACTTGTACTATTATTGGACAGGCAGTGCAAAAACGCCCCAGATTTATTACAATCTTATGCTTTTCATATTTAGACTTGCCCAGCTTTTTATACTAAGGGTGAGTTCACACAGTGTATAGCGGCACATATCTGTGCGTGCCACTATATGCCAGGTGTTTAAGGGTATGTTCACACGGCTTATGTTGGGGCGCATTTCACCACGCATTGAGAGCCTACTGCGCTGTAATACGAGCGAAATGCGCCCCAATCATTATGGTAATCCACAGTTCTCCCGAACACCCGGCTTAATTGCGGGGTGTACTGTATGCCCGCAATTAAAGGGGATGTATTGCTTTATCAGTTCGGCTGTTTTATTGTAGCTTAATTTTCTCAGTTCCTAAAATCCAGGGGCATCTCTTCCCCTCCCAGCTAGGTGTTTCTTCATTGTTCATGCTCGCTCCCGAGTCAGTGTGTTTGTTTCAGTTCAGTTGGAGGGGATAGCACATCCCTACTCTCCCCCCCCCCCCCTGTCTGCATTCCACTCAACATGTCACTGTGTCGATCCTCTCCCTATGCAGTCTTATTTTGTAAGAGTTGTTTGTTTACATACCACAGGCCTGCATGCAATCTAAACAGGCTTCTATGAACTCAGAGCACTGATCTCTTCTCCTCTCACAGCTGGAGGTTTGTTACAGTTGTATCCAGTCTTCTATGAACTCATCCAGAGCAGCACAGATCCGTCTCTTTTCTATATTTACACGCAGCAGCAATAGACACGGGTATAATTCTGCTGTTTTCTGATTGTAGAAGCAGCTGCGGTGTTACTGTGGAGCTGCTGGCTGTGCAGAGTGAAATGTTGCCGGCCCCTTATTCTGAGTGAGAGGCAGGAATGCACGCTCCCGTGAATACGACCGGGAGCCAGACAGAATGTAAATTAGTAGAGCCGTCAACCAATGAAATGAGAGGTGGAATCCGACCGCCACTGTGGAACAGTATTTACAGAATTTTGGGGTACACAATTCTCTTTTTTCTTCCACCAAAGGGAGACAGTGAAAACAAGACAGCTTTGCAAATGACATCCAATTGCAAAGTTGCTTGTTTTCACTGTCCTCTTATTCTGAAGGCCATTTAATCTAATGGTAAAACCCCTTTAAGCCGTGTGAACATACCTTTAGAAGTACAAGCTGGCCAGTGCATACTTCTAAGATGCTTTGTGCCATCTACCATTGACTTTCACTTTCAGTAAGCACCAGGAAGAAGTGACATGTCACTTCTTACTCCCGGCGCACAATACGCGTCAGGGAAAAAGGGCAGGTAATCATAGCTCTCAATAAGAGCTATGAATTACATAGTTACACAACATTTTTGCGGCCGTATTTAGGGGCTAAATTGCGCTATAATACGTCCGAAATATGGCCCACAAAAAGTTGTGTGAACATACCCTAACCAGTAGTTGGCTTACTTTGTACCAAAATTCTGCGCCAAACTTTTGATACAATTCTGCCACAGTATACTCACCGGCCACTTTATTAGGTACACCATGCTAGTAACGGGTTGGACCCCCTTTTTTCCTTCAAACGCCTCAATTCTTCGTGGCAAAAATTCCCAAGGGTTTGCAACGATCCAATTGGACCAAGGGGCCCAAAGAGTCCAAAAAATATTCCCCCCACCAGACACCCCCCCCCACCACCTGAAACCCTTTACAAAGGGAGGGTGGATCCTGCTTTCATTTGTTGCCCAAATTTTTGACCCTACCAAAACCAAAGTCCGCAGAAATCAAGACTCATCAACCAGGCAACGTTTTTTTTAATCTTTTACTGTCCAATTTCGATAGCTTGGGGAAAATTGGGGGCCTCAGTTTCCTGTTCTTACTGAAAGGAGTGGCACCCGGGGGGGTTCTTCTGCTGCTGTAGCCCACTGCCTCAAAGTTGCCGACTGTGCGTTTTAGAATGCTCTTCTGCCCACCTTGGTTGTAACGGGGGCATTTATCACGGGCCTTTCACCCCCGAACCAGTCTCCCATTCTCCTTTGACCTCTGCCAACAAGGATTTCCCCCCACAGGACTGCCGCTCCGGGGTGTTTTTTTTTTCGGGCCATTCTCTGAAACCCCAGAATGGTTGGCGTGAAAAAACCCCGGAATCACAGTTTCTGAAATACTCAACCAGCCCTTCTGGCCCAAAAACCATGCCACGTTCTAAAGGCAACCAAAACACCTTTTTTTTCCCCCTACTGATGCTCGGTTTGAACTGCAGGAGATTGTCTTTACCTTGTCTACACCTAAATGCACTGAGTTGCCGCATGTGATTGCTGATTGAAATTAAGTGTTAAAACACAGAGTTGGACAGGTTGTACCTAATAAAGTTGTGCCATTGAGTATATTGTACCTCCAGCTAAGCTGGGTCACTCACAAAAAGTATCGAAAACGCAATGTAAATGTGTCTGTGCCAAAAACTCACCACTTTTGAAGAATTTTATGACTCTTTTCTAGGCACATGCCCCACAAGGGTACGTTCGTTCACACAGCGTGTTAGGTCCGTGTGAACGTACGCTTTTAGATGCGTGTTTGGGTCTGTCTAGACGGACCCAAACACACATCTAACAATGAGCAATGTGATTTTATACTGCTTGCAATGTAAAACATGTATCGGCGTTCAGATGAGGGATCACCGATGCGTGTTCACTTGTCTTTCGGATAAGTTCCAAGAATTGACATGTCAATTCTTGGTCTGAAAGACGCAGCAGGAGCCCTGTGATCACCTATCGAGTGCGATCCTGCTGCATCCAGCATGCAGCCAATATGTGTTGGATCTGATTGACGCTGCGTTTTTGGATCCAAAATCAGATCCAAAACGCCGTGTGGACAACCCCTAAGAGTGCAGTCGCACAGGACCAAATGTTGTGGACTGCTGTAAAAAAAATCTGTTTTTTTTTTTACAGAAACAATAGTACAGCAGCCTCCGTTACGTTCACTGCCGAAAAAATGGATTTCTGATGGAACGGGGCACAAATGAACTGAAGACTTTAACCCCTTCAGGACCCGGGCTTTTTTTTTTTGTGACACGTTCGTTTTTCCCTCCTCGCCTTCTGAAAGCCATAACTTTTTTATTTTTCCACCTACATAGACACATGAGGGCTTTTATTATGCGGGACAAGATGTACTTTCTAATGGTGTTATTCCCTATTCTATAGAATATACTGGGAAACTGCAAAAAAATTCCAAGTGGGACAAATTGTGAAAAAAAAACGTATTTTCGCCATGTTTCTGGGTGATTTGCTTTTACGGCATTCAATCTTCGGTAAATATAATGTGTTATCAGTATTCTACAGGTTGTTACGCATCCGGCAATACCAAACATATAGGGTTTCAGTTATGTTTTGGTACCGTAAAAAAATTCCAAACATTTTCTATTTTTGACATTTGCGCCGCGGCGCCAGTTTGTGCGATCAATAACTTTTTTTACTAACACCTACGGACGTCAGTGAGGGGGTATTTTTTGAGGGCTGAAGTGTACTTTTTATCGCTAGTAGTTTGGAATGCATGTGACTTTTTTGATCATTTTTATTCCATTTTTTGAGTGACGTAAAATGACCAAAAAATGCAATTTTGGTGTTTGGAATTTTTTTTCTTCTACGGTGTTCAGCGTAGGGGATAAATGAGGTTATATTTTTATAGCTCAGACGCGGCGATACCAAATATGCGTAACTTTTTTATTATTTTAATGATTTTATTTGTAAAATGGGGGGAATGGGGGTGATTTGAACTTTTAATACTTTTTTTTTGTACTTTAAAACTTTTTTTTTTTTTTTTTTACTGTAACATTTAGTCCCCCTGTGGTGCTTGACCACTAGGGGGCGCAATTGTTAATACAACCTAATGCATTGCATAGGCAATGCATTAGGGTGTACAAAGATGGCGGTTTCCCCACTTCCTGTCTGCGGACGGAAGTGGGGCAAACCGGCCAGGGTAAGTGACGGGAGCCTTCACAAGTCTCCCCACCACCATGCCCGGTCGTCGGATCGGCGCAGGTGCCGATGACCGTACCGATCGGTGCGCGGCACCGATCGGCGTTCATTCAGACGCTGCGGCCATCTTTGCCGCGGTGTCTGATGGGTAAAACAGCGCCAGCGGGCGGAGCCACCCGCCGGCGCTGTTACTGCCGGGTGTTAGCGGCGATTTGCCGCTAACACCCGGCGGCTGTGCGGGGGGGTCGCGGAGCGATCCCCCTGTAAAGCCCCTTAGCGGCTCTGGGACGTAATCATACGCCCAGGGTCGTGAAGGGGTTAAAAAGCCAATGAAATCACTAGAAGACCATTGCTTCCCATTTCAGTTCCATTTTTAGTGTCTCAAAATGGAAAGGAACAATGGAGTTAACAATGCAGGTGTGAATTCACCTTAAGGCTATGTTCACACAGCTTATTTCGGGGCGTATTTACAGACGTAATTACATCCACAAATACGTCCCAAAATACGTTTCAAATAATGAACAATTAGATTAGCATTGATTCCAATGTAAAATACGCCTCGTCGTTCACACGAGGCGTATTTTCGCGACGTATTTGCGGGCGTAAATACGATCGTAAAATTAAGTCCCCTGTCACTTATTGAGGCGTATTTCGCAACGTAAATCCCCATAGTAAAGAATGGAGATTGTATTTACGACACGAAATACGCGCCACACTTTGTGACACGTATTTGAAACGTATTTCGGGACGTATTTGTGGACGTAAATACGTCCGTAAATACGCCCCGAAATAAGCCGTGTGAACATAGCCTAAGGGTATGCTCACACAATGTACTGCACCGCAGTACATTGTGTTTTTCGGGAGCTCGTGCTAATACGCGTGTATTCCTGCGGTGCAGGGGGAGGTGGGGCGGCAGCCCGCCAGCCCCATTGTCATTCATTACTCGCGGCACGTATTCGGCGGGAATAACTGACATGTCACTTATCTCCCTGCGCGTACAATACGATCATATTGTACGAGCGGGGAGAGGAGGTGTAATCCATAGTTCTATAGAACTATTGATTACCGTAATTTCAGTGCATATCTTGCTGGTATTAGAGCGCAAATACGAGGTGAAATGCGCAACTAAATTACACCGTGTGAACATAGCCTAAGGCCTGGTTCATACCTGCGTCGGAGGTTCTGATCAGCTGCTGCAATCCTTTTTCCATCTCAACTATGGACACCACAGCGGAAACCCGACGGACCCATTCTAATTAATAGGGTCCTCCATGCGCTGTGGGTGTCTGTAGTGAACACGTGTGGGGTCAGTGTTTGCAAGGCAGGTTCTGAACGGAACCTCCATAACAGATGTGAAACCAGCTTAAAGGGATGTTCACACGGCATTTATTAGATATGTGTTTGGGTCTGTTTTTGGGTCCAAAAACAGACCTAAACACATATCTAACAATGCTCAGTTTGATTTCTATTGATTTCAATGTAAAACATGTGTTAGCATTCAGATGAAACGTGTTTTACATACGTCTTTAGGATGCGTCCAACGGTTCTGATCAAAGAATTGACAAGTCAATTCTTGATCTGTTTTACACATCTGACACCCTATTTAATACTATAGGGTGCGTTTCTGCTGCACAGAAAACCAACACGTACCACACCCAAAGTGTGGTGCGTGTTGGATACGTTTCACGCAGCGCTTTTCAATACGTTTTTCGCATCGAAAAATGCTATGCGCGCATACCCTAAGGGTATGTTCACACACCGTAATTGCGGCGCGCATTTCGCCGCATATTTGCGCTTTATATGCGGCGAGATGCACTCTGCAATTACGGTAATCCATAGCTCTCATAAAGAACTATGGATTACGCCTCATTCTCGTATTGTACGTGTGGGGAGATAAGTGATGTCATTTATTCGTGGCGCTTACGCACCGTGAGTAATGCATGTCTATGGGGCCGGCGGACTGTTGGCACCATCACACCTCGGGAGTACGCGCTGATCAGTTTGTAAAAAAAAAAGACGTCTGTTTTAAACTGCTGAAGAAGAGAGACAAACTGACTGTATCCGTTTTTTCAACTGATAACTGTGAATGATCAATTAAATAAGGATTAGTGTTGATAAATCTTGAACATTGTAGAATTGTCTAGACTAACTTTACACTTTTTTGTTTGCTTACTTAATGCAGGGCCACCTTTTCTATTGGGCACACTAGGCAGTTGCCCGGGGGCCCCACAAGTATAGGGGCACCAGGTGGTCTTTTTACGTCCCAGGAATACAAGAAGCATACCCTGGATCCCTTGGTTGACTTTGCTTATTTAACTTTTTTTGTGTTTTTAGGAGGTGCAAAGAGTTAAAAACTATGGGGGAGAAGGTAGCCAACTGGTCTTGTAGGTAGCAGGCTGCCAGTGTCCATACATAAGTGGTGTGATAACATGGGTGTGCTCTGGGGTGGCTTGAGGCATGGTCTAGTGTGATGTCATGTATTTGGGCAGGGCCCACTGGAGTGCTACGCCCAGGGGCCCATGGTGCTGTTAAGACGGCTCTGACTTAATGCCACTAATTGCGGCAAAATGTTGGCATACAGAGTCACAAACTAAGGCCTCGTTCACACGGCTTAAAATGGGACTGATTGCGCAAATACGGCGCGCAGTACGGCTCCAATCCGTCCCAGTAACTGCGGTAATCCACAGTTCTCATAGAGAACTTTGGATTCCGTCTCTCCTACCCGCTCGGTGAATCTGCCGCAGGGGGAGAAAGTGACATGCACATTATTTATGGCGCGTACGCGCCGTAGATAATGACAGTCTATGGGGCCAGCGAGCTGCCGGCCCCCCGCCCCGCCCCTGCCGACGTAATTGCAGGGCGAAATCCGTCCCCACAATTACGCTGGCAATAAGCCGTGTGAACCGGGCCTAAGTCACACCCACAACCGTTTTACTGAGGCCACAAGTCTTATATCAGACAAGGGGTAGAAGTGTCTATAACACAGAATAAATGTGGTGTAAAGTATGGACACCGGCATTATTGCAGCAAATTGCACCACAATTCTGGTGCAAATGCTTTAATAAATGTTCCCTTAGTGTATCTAAAAATACCCCCGTTTCTTTGTTTGGCAGAAATCTCTGGGGATGAATTACCACTGATCACACATTGGCGGAAAAATCTAAATCCTCAATCTTTATGCTCTAGTGGAGGCATCCTCAAACTGCGGCCCTCCAGCTGTTGGGAAACTATAAATGCATGATGGGAGTTGTAGTTTCCCAACAGCTGGAGGGCAGCAGTTTGAGGATGCCTGCTCTAGCGGGTGAAACTTGGACCCATTAGGGTGCTTTCACACAGCGCAGTTTTGGTGCAGTTTTAACTGCGCTTCCATTAAACTGCCTTTATTACCAGCAAGCTTCTTTCAGTTGTCTGAATTGTTCAGAAAGGTGTTTCACGTAAGTAATCAATTACTGGGTTTGAAGTCTTGTGGATTACAAGTGCACTAATTGATTACTCACTTTCCAAACAGTTTAGATGAGTGAAAGAAGCTTGCTGGTAATAAAAGCAGATAATTGGAGCGCAGTTAAAACTGCACCAAAACTGCGCTGTGTGAAAGCCCCCTAAAACTGCTAAGATAAAACAGTTGTGCTGTATAAAGTCTGTCGAGCTGCAGAAACATTTCCATGAGGTATCAGCGGTCGCTTTCATTTCTGCCTCTTCCTGCACATTAAACAGTATAGAAATGAAAGCGACCGCTGCTTCCTGTCATCAGCCTCTGACCGCAGAGCTCTGGAGAACTGGAGCTGATTTTACATCACTCCAAAGAACAGTTGCCACTGTGCATTTCTTATGCCTCAGAAATGACCTTTAGATACTAATTCAATCCTTTTGCTTCACTGGATACATGAACTAGATTTTTTTTTATTAGGGATCTGATGATTCCATAATACTACTGCATTCAAACATCGCCCAGGAATTAGTGTGCATGGAAATCTGGACATACATCCCTACATGGTTTCAGACCTATGTGTCCCCATGATACAGACTGCAAACATATCATGACTGTACCTTTAGAGCTTGTTCACACGCAGTATATACTTGTGTTACAAGCGCTTTTAGGATCCGTCTTAGGGTCCGCACTGTTGGTCCCCAAGATGGATCTAAACAATTAGGGCATGTCCCCACGGCACGGGTTTTCAGCCGGTTATTCGGCCGGATTGCGGTTTTGCAGACCGCCTGAAAAACCAGATGAAAATGAGCACCATGGTGCTCTATGGAAAACCCGTGCAGCAGTCCCCACTGCGCGGATTTTCCGTCAGGTGGTTTTGCCGCCGGCGGTAAAACATTGAGCAAGCACATTCTTCCGTCTGCTTTTCGGACGGAAGATGTGCTTCTCAATGGGAGGGGGGAGGGCCGGTATTTGTCCTATGCCGTGGGGATGCGCCCTTAGAAGTGAGATTTTCACTGCTGTCTATGCGTTCACATGAGGGGTCGCCGCTGTGTTTCAAAAGCGCAGCTTGGGTCCATCTTTAAAAGAATTGACATGCAATTCGACAGAGCGGAGCCCAAGACGGATCCTAAAAGCGCTTGTAACACGGAGCATATACTCTGTGTGAACAAGCCCTTAGAGTTTGACACTTTTTTGTGGGCAGACTAGGAACGTTATCCCCCCCAAAAACTACAATAAAGCAACTGCCATTGATTGCTATGTAAAATCAGCATCAATGTTCAGACAACGCTGGTTCTACTCAAGTATTTTAACATGTCAATTCTTTGAGTCATTTTACACGCCGACCATTCATACTTTCAGTGCCAAAAATACTTTGTGTGAAACCAACCTAAGGCTATGTCCACACGGCATGGTTTTGCGCTGGATTCTCAGATGCTTTGCGGATTTGGAAACCGTCTGAAAACCATCAATCAACCATCCCCATAGAGTTTAATAGAAAATCCGCCCAAAAGTCTTCACTGTTCAGCCAGAGGGACTTTGACACCGCCAGTGTTCCAAAAAACATGAAACATGCACAATCTTCCGCTTGTTTTTTTGGGGGAAAGTGTGTTATTGAATGGTGAATCCACAAGCTGCCCCCCAAAACCAGAATCTGGCCTCATTTTACACTTGCCGTGTGGCTGTATTCTAACAGTCCTATAATGCTGATCATAACCAAAGGTTACAAAGACACAAAGTAAGAAAATGTTAACCCCTTACTGCCGCTGCCAGTTTTGACCTCCCTGACAAAGCCCCATTTTTAAATCTGACATGTGTCACTTTATGCAAGAATAACTTTCTGATACTTTTACCTATCCATGTGATTCTGAGATTGTTGTCTCGTGACACTTTGCGCGACATGCATGATTTATGGCGCTTAGATGCCAATTTTTATTCGTGTTATAATAGTGTAGAATGCGCCAGAATTTTTGAACCCGGTCAATAGCCGGTCATAAATCAGGCGCATTCTAGCGCAAAGACGACAATTCTGGCTCAGGTAAACCACTTTTAAAGTGGTTTACCTGTTCTAGCAGTAATGCGCCTATCTTTGGTGTTAAATAGTCTCCAAAGAAATGGGAACCTCGCAAGAATACAGAGAGTGACTTTTGATCACTATATTTACTATTTTGCCATAGGCAAACTTAAAAGGGTTTTCCCACGATGTAATGTTGACGTGTGATCCTCCAAAATAGGTATTTAATCACTTTTCTAAATATATGTGATTA
The DNA here is from genome assembly GCA_025379985.1 of Phyllomedusa bahiana. Lineage (NCBI taxonomy): Eukaryota > Metazoa > Chordata > Amphibia > Anura > Hylidae > Phyllomedusa > Phyllomedusa bahiana. Next base: position 35,420 of record JAODAL010005744.1, on the reverse strand, counting down.
CAAAAATTGCAGTCAGAGAGCTACAGGCTGCCTTACCTGCCCTTAGTTACTTAAAAGCTTCTATTAGATACGACCTGAAAAGAGCTGCTGGCCGGGCTTGCTCTGATGAAAGGGAGCTGAAGAAGCTTTCAAGGCACCGGGTAGAAATATTCTGTCTTTTGTATACAGAATCCACTAGTTGTAGTGTGATTATCTGAGTAGATCCTTCTTATCTGATGACAGAGAACATGAAGAAGCTTTCAAGCTGCTGTTGGAGGAAAAGGTGTTGTCTTTTGTATACAGAATCCAGTAGTTGTAGTTTGATTATTTGAGTGAACATTTCACACGATCCCTTATGCACGGCTCTGTGCTCTGGCTGTGTCTCTCGCTCTCTTAGCTCAGCGAGGCTTGTTTACAATTGCTTCTTAGCAGATAAGGCATGTCCTGGCAAAACCCCTTTAAACTCTACCAGTTCTCAATCTATAAAACACTAAAACGTAACTTTTATTATGTATAACACTTAACCGCTATACACACTATTTAAAAACCCGATTTCTAACCTCTCAATTTATCCCTTTCTACTTCTAAAGGAATAACTCTTTTCTATTATAAAATCTGGGGGAGCACCACCCAAAGAACAGGAAAACCTTATATATACAGTAATTTACTAACTCCAGTAAGGGATCCCAAGCATCCTACTTTGGGGAGTCATCCCTAATCTGATGGACATAAAACATATAAGGTTTCCTTTGTGATACCCCTGCAGCGGGTGACATTTGTGACAGAGGTGAGAAATCACAATTTAAAATGTCATGCCTGACCTCCCCAACATGTTTCATCAGTTAAACTGGCTTCATCAGGGGTTAGAGGTCTGCTCTGTTGGCATCTGTCTGCTAAGGAGGTAACACCCCACATTCCAATTAATCTACTAAACTTTAGGTCAAAATAAAATAAAAAATCCATCATCTGGAAGAATCGATAAACAAAATCACATATTTATTTCCAACAATTAAAAAGCTTGCGGGAACGCAACCTCCATTCTTCTAGACGCGTTTTGAGCTTTGTTTGAAATAAATATGTGATTTTAGAATTTTTGCTGGATCTTACATCTATTTTTACTTCAATATTACTTACCTGAAATCAGACAGGATATCCATGCACCAGTACTTGATTACAATAACGAGATCTAAAAAAGGACTATAAGGCGGTAATCCATTTTTTTCTTATCCTACTAAATGACCAACATTGTGTGTATATACGGTGGAGAAAATAAGTATTTGATACACTGGCAATTTTGCAAGTTTTCCCAACTACAAAGAATGGAGAGCTCTGGAATTTTTATCGTAGGTACACTTCAAATGTGAGCAACAGAATAAAAAAAAATCCAGAAAATCAAATCGTATGATTGTATTAAAGTATTGATTTGCATTTAATTGCATGAAATAAGTATTTGATACAATAGAAAAACAGAACATAATATTTGGTACAGAAACTTTGTTTGCAATTACAGCGGTCAGATGTTTCCTGTAGTTCTTGACCAAGTTTGCCCACTTCAGCAGGGATTTTTGCCCACTCTTCCATACAGATCTTCTCCAGATCGCTCAGGGTTCAGGGCTGTTGCTGGGCCACATTGAGTTTCAGCTCCCTCCAAAGATTTTCGCTTGTATTCAGGTCTAGACACTGGCTAGGCCACTTCAGGACCTTGAAATGTTTCTTACGAAGTCACTCCTTAGTTGCCCTGGCTGTGTATTTCGGATCATTGTCCTGCTGGAAGACCATGCCACCACCATTCTTCACTTCTCTTACTGAGGGAAGGAGGTAGTTGGCCAAAATCTTGTGATACATTGCCACATCCATTCTCCCTTCAATACGGTGCAGTCGTCCTGTCCCCTTTGCAGTAAAGCACCCCTAAAGTATGATGGTTCCACCCCCATGCTTCACGGCAGGGCCGTCTTAACTGCTTTATGGGCCCCCGGGCAGAGCTGTGCACTGGGCCCCCCTCCAACTCAACCACCCACAGGAACATCCAGCGTCATTTCCTTGTCGGAATTCTGCTTACAATCACGGAATTGCTGATGAGGAAACAGCGCTGTTCTGGCGCTGACACTGTTAGGCCATGTTCACACGGCTTAAAATGGGCCGTATTTCGGTCCGTAATTACGCGCCGAAGTGCGCCAATTACGGGCCGAAAACGGCCCAATCATAGGGTTTAATTCACAGTTCTCATAGAGAACTATGGATTACGTGCCCCGCCCCCGCCCGGCAAATCGGCCGGGCGGGAGATAATTCACCTGTCACTTTCTAGCGGCGTTACGCGCCGCTAGCAGTGATAGTCTATGGGCCGGCGAAGTGCCGGCCCCCTGTTTTCCCTCCCCCGCCCCGCCCGCCCCCGTCCACACGGCGTAATTGCGGGGCGAAAATTACGTCCCGCAATTAAGCCATGTGAACATAGCCTTAGTAAAACATGTAAAAAAATTAACAGACCGGGGTTCACACAGCGATAGCGTCACACAAAATTTAAACAGGGCCCCTGTACGCCTGCTTTTTGAAAGTACGCACTGGCCAGCGCTTACTTCGCACAACGCTCCAGCCGGGCCCTATATTCAACTTAACTTTCCCACAGTAAGCACCAGGGAATATGCTGTGAAATTAGAGCACTAGGGCCACATGAAAACTGTCTAGATCTAAAACTCGCTTTGTCGCCCAAAAACAACCAATCAGAGCTCCCATTTGATAATAGTGCTCGGGAAAAAAAAATTAAAGGGAAATCTGTAGTTTGTTATGGACAACAAAGAAACCTTTAGTTTGAGACAGTTTTCATGTGGCCCTTGTGATTGCTATGATATTACTGTATTTGCAGGGCGTACTTCGGGCGCATTGCAGGGGAAATTTAAACGCCCCAAAGTATGCCCTGCAAATATTGTTTTTGTGAACATACCCGCAACACTGATTTGAAAATTTGTGTCTGTAAGCACATGCACCATATTGTCCCATTGTTTTCAAGGGGGAATATGTACCACAGGTCACGATATGAACTGTGGCATGTATTCAGATTGAAAACAATGGGACAGGGTAGGTACCTTTTGATGCGTATTTAGGGGACATGTATGATTTTTTTTTTTGCATGCATTTTTTTGCATGGAATGCGTCTGAATCTATGAACCGTTTTACTGTGGGTCATAGATTTAGAGCTTTCTAGCTACAAAGAGACACTTCTGGCTCAGGGAAACCCCTTGTAAAGGTCCCTCCTGTTCCAGCTGTACTGCGCCTGGAAATGTGCGCTTCGTACGGTTGTAGTGAGACGCCTCCAGCGCACCCCCAAAATCAGGCGCGGGTGCTTTTGTAATGGGCCTGATTACAGGCCGTGGGCAGGTTTAAAAATAGAGTGAACAGGGCTGCGCCAGTTTTCGGACTGAAACGACCCCAGACTTCAGGCACAGCCCCTTCATAATGTCGCCCTTGGTGCATAAAGGGCGACATGTATAACGGGGCTGCACCAGTTTATCTGGTGTCTTTACATCCGATATCGGGCACAGTACCGTTCATATATTTTGAAATCTCCTGCATGTCACTCCAGGGTACATTACATCGTGCCTGTGGCTCTTTGAATGCGCCAGTTTCTCGGGGGCGTGCGGGAGGGGGGGCGCACTAGAACCGTAACGAAGCTACATATTTATAGCTTCAGTACGGCTTTTTCTAGGCCATTACAGCTGGAACAGGTAGAGCACTTTACAAGGGGTTTACCCAGCCAGAAATGGTGCCCCCGCGCTGGAATGCGCCTGATTAATGACCCGTTGTAGAGCAGGTTCATATATCAGGTGCGTTCTAGCATATTTTTAGGCGCATGAAATTTGGCATTCGCATGCCAAATTCATGCATGTTGCCCAAAATGTGCATTTTACACAGCCATACAAAATACAGCCATCCATTCACATACACTCCACACAATTTACACACAAATAGCACACAGACACACAGAGTCTAACCTGTACACTCCAGGGGGGGGGTCAGGACACGAAGATTTGCTTGTAGCCTTGTGCCGATAATTCAGCAGCTTTCTGCACAGGAAAAGTGCACGCACAGGAGGCACAGCACCAATGAAGGGACGGGCCTGCTCCCGCTGTGAGCTGCTTATCTCCTCTCCGGGCCCCTGCTGTCAGTGTGTCCCCTCCCCCTGCTCCTTGCCCAACCCAGGAGGGGGCACCAGCACGGACTGAGGATGAGGAGCTGCCTGCTGAGCGATGCTTATCTCCTCTCCGGCTGTGCTGTCAGTGCGCCCCCTCCCCCTGCTCCTTGACCCGACACACAGCCCAAGCAGGCTGAATAGGAATGCACTTCGCCCTGTAATGAGTGAAGTGCAGGTAGGGACGCGGGGCACAGAAAAGGGGAAGATCAGTAAAGCTGGCTGTATTCATTCACTGGGCAGAGCAGGCAGCCGCCCGGACGGGCCCCTTGTGTCTGTGGGGCCCCCGGGCAGTGGCCTACCGTGCCCAATGGGAAAGACGGCCCTGCTTCACGGTTGGGACGGTGTTATTGGGGTTATACTCATCCTTCTTCCTCCAAGCTGGCAAGTGGAGTTGATACCAAAAAGTTCTATCTTGGTCTCATCTGACCACATGACTTTCTCCCATCCTTCCTCTGGATCATCCACATGGTCATTGGTGAACGTCAAATGAGCCTGAATAAATGCTGGGGTGAGCAGAGGGACCTGCCGGATTTTAATCCATGATGCCGTAGTGTGTTACTAACGGTAATCTTTGAGATTGTGGTCCCAGCCCTATTCAGGTCATTGACTAGGTCATCCCATGTAGTTTTGGGCTGATTCCTGACCTTTCTCAGAATCATCCTCACCCCCGAGGCGAAATCTTGCATGGAGACCTAGGCTGAGGAAGATTGACAGTCATCTTGTGTTTCTTCCATTTTCTAATAATTGCACCAACAGTTGTTGCCTTCTCACCAAGCTGCTTGCTAATTGTCCTGCAGCCCATCCCAGCCTTGTGCAGGTCTACAATTTTGTTCCTGGTGTCCTTAGACAGCTCTTTGGTTTTGGCCATGGTGGAGGGGTTGGAGTGTGAGTGATTGAGGTGTCTTTTATATAGGCGATGAGTTCAACAGGTCTGTGAGAGCCAGAATTCTTGCTTTTTGGTAAGTGATCAAATAATTATTTCATGCAATAAAATGCTAATTAATTATTTAAAAATCATATAATGGATTTTATTTAAGACTCTGTCTCTCACAGTTGAGCTGTGCCTACATTAAAAATTCCCGACCTCTCCATTCTTAGTAGGTGGGAAAGCTTGCAAAATTGTCAGTGTGACAAATACTTATTTTCCTCACTGCAGATCTTGCTAGGAGACACAGCTTTCCTATGTTCCTGAGTGTATGCAGTCATACAGAGTAAGGATCTTCCTATGTATCGCTAAATAATGTCAGGAACATAGGAAAGCTGAGTGATGACTGCTATGGGGGATGTGATGTCACACCGCTTTCCTGGGCACTGGATAGGTATATTATTTGGCCTAGACTATAGGAAAGACATACAAACTCCTTGCAGATGTTGTGTATGGTGGAATTTGAACCCAGAACCCCAATGCTGCAAAGTAACATTCCTAACCCCCGTGGCTCAATGGTCACCGTTGTTTCTTTGCAGTGCTGAGGTCCTGAGTTCAAATCCAATCATGGACATCTGCAAAGAGTTTGTATGCTGTCCCTTTGTTTGGGTTTCCTCTCGGTGCTCTGGAAAACATACTGGCAGGTTAATCTAGAATATATGAGCCCAAATGGTAACAGGGACCAATGTGATTAATGACTATCTCTGTCCAGTGCTGTGGAATATTAAAGTGCTATATAAATATAATGATCCAGAACATCTCATCCCCCACAGCAGTCATCGCTCTGCTTTCCTATGTTCCTGAATGTATACATGGTAAAGGTATGTTCACACAGTGGATTCTGCACTGGAATCCGATGCAGGTTCTGCACCAAAATACATGTGATATCTGCATGAAATCACTAGAAGGGGAAGTTTCCATAACAGATTTTAATGAGGAAGTCCATGCGGATTTCATGTCACATTCCTCACTTAAATCCTCGTGTATTCTGATGGCCATTTGTCTGAACGGCTGGTAACACCATGAACTACAGCAGTGTGGTATTATTCAGACACTATGTGGTGGTGAGATGTGGTCATGGTGTGGGGGTATTATTAGGTCACTGTGTGGTGGTGATATGTGTTCATTGTGTGGTGGTGATATGAGGTCATGGTGTTGTGGTATTATTCAGTCACTATGTAGTGGTGATATGTGGTCATGGTGTTGTGATATTATTTGGTCACTATGTGGTGGTGACATGTGGTCATTGTGTGGTGGTATTATTCAGCCACTATGTGGTGGTGATATGAGGTCATAACATGGACATATTATTGAGTCACTAAGTGTTGGTGATATGAGGTCATGGTGTTCGGTATTATTCAGTCACTATGTGGTGGTAATACACCACTATGTGGTGGTATTATTCAGCCACTATGTGGTGGTGACATGAGGTCATGATGTGCTGGTATTATTCAGCCACTATGTGGTGGTAATATGTGGTGGTATTAATCTGTCACTATGTGGTGGTGATATGAGGTCATGATGTTTCGGTATAATTCAGTCACTATGTGGTGGAGATATGTTGTGGTATTATTCAGTCATTAAGTGGTGGTAATATGTGGCGGTATTAATCTGTCACTATGTGGTGATGATATGTGGTCATGGTGTGTCAGTATTATTCAGCCACTATGTGGTGGTGATATGAGGTCATGATGTTACAGCATTATTCAGTCAAAATGTGGTTTCGATATGAGGTCATGATGTGGTGGTATTATTCAGCCACTATGTGGTGGTGATATGAGGTCAAGGTGTGTCAGAATTATTCAACCACTATGTGGTGGTGATATGAGGTCATGATGTTGCGGTATTATTCAGTGACTATGTGGTTTTGATATGTGGTCATGATGTTGCGGTATAATTCAGTCACCATGTGGTGGTGATATGTGGAGATATTATTCAGTCACTATGTGGTGGTTATATGTGAGGGTATTAATCTGTCACTCTTTGGTGGTGCTACGTGGACATGGTGTGGTGGTATTATTCAGTCACTGTGCTGGTGCTATGTGGTTAAAGTGGGGTGGTATTATTCAGGCACTATGTGGTCATTGTGTTGTGGTATTTTTAAGTCACTATGTGGAGGTGATGTTTGGTCATGATGTTGTGGTATTATTCAGTCACTATGTGGTGGTGATATGTGGTCATGGTGTGTCAGTATTATTCACTGTGTGGTGGGGATATCTGGTCATGATGTGGCAGTATTTGGTCCGGGTGGGATTATTGGTAATATTAGCCTGAGGATTCTGGTTTTGTGTAGCGGTGTTATTGATTGTATTTCCAGGCACCGGATCATGGTGATGCAATGTGTCACAGTGTGGCATAACATGTTAATGGGGTGGGGGGAGTTTGCCTAGGAACAGCCCTGATGCAACCGCCTCTTGAATGAAGAGCGCCCTGGAAATAATAGCAATTGTTACAGTGACGCTGGAGTCAATGAGCAGATCCCAGCCTTTAGCATCAGAGGCCCCCGCGAGGCTCAGCCTTACCTCAGGGAAGTTGGAGCAGTTCCTGTCATGAGTTTGATCCTGACAGTGAACCGCCCACTTCCTAGTGACGCCGCAGCCCCCGCCCCTCAGAATGAGCACATCCCACACACTGATTCCAGGTCCAACCTCTCCTCACACCCGCCCTGGCTGTACTAGCGCTTCCACAAAAAGTGCCGCTGGTAGCAGCCAAACACTACGCTACATTCAGGTCCAACTACAGAAGCGACACACAGGATACACGCTGTGATTGGCTGTTTCAAAAACAGTGGTTTCGATTGGTTGTTCATGCAGGGAAGCGTATGGTTACCTAGGAGACGAGTTCTTCCGGTTTCCAGTGCTTTTCGGTTACAGCGTTACTACATAGAGCGGCTGCTGACGAGCGCGGCAACTCACAGGTCAGATGTGCTGCCTCACCCGCGTCCATGCAGCGGGACAGCATATAGACTGCGAGACTATGGAGACCCCTATAGATACTACTATATGGGGGGTATAGATGGCTGGCATCATTAATGGGGGCAATGTGCTGGGCACTCAGGATAGCAGTGTATTGCGCATGTCTCTGGCAGGTTGTTATATGGAGGCAGTCAGGATAACAGTGTATTGGGCCTGTCTCTATCTATTATATGGAGGCAGTCAGGATAACAGTGTATTTGGGCCTGTCTCTCTCTCTTATATGGAGGCTGTCTTGATAACTGTCTATTGGGCCTGTCTCTATCTATTTTATGGAGGCAGTCTGTATTAGTTTGTTTTGGGCCTGTCTCTATCTATTATATGGAGGCAGTCAGGATAACAGTGTATTGGGCCTGTCTCTATCTATTATATAGTGTGTTACTGATGGTAGCCTTTGGTCCCAGTTCTCTGCAGGTCACTAGGTTCCCCGTGTGGTTCTGGGATTTTTGCTCACTGTTCTTGAGATCACTTTGACCCCACGGGATGAGATCTTGCGTGGAGCCCCAGATGGAGTGAGATTATCAGTGGTCTTGTATGTCTTCCATTTTCTAATTATTGCTCCCACAGTTGATTTCTTCATACCAAGCTGCTTTCCTATTGCAGATTCAGTCTTCCCAGCCTGTTGCAGGGATACAATTTTGTTTCTGGTGTCCTTTGACAGCTCTTAGGTCTTCACCATCATGGAGTTTAGAGTGTCACTGTTTGGCTATGTTCACACGGGTTAAATTGGGGCGAATTTCGGCACGTATTTTACGGCATACTAATACGAGCAAAATGCGCCCCAGTCATTACCAGGGCTGTGGAGTCGGAGTCGTCATAAAATACTCCGACTCCCAAAATATATAATAAGTTGGTCCAGTTAGTTAGATGACAAGAGGAATTGGGTCCGGCCAGTGCTACTGCTCCCATATCTTCAGCCTCATCACATGAGGAGTGTAAGTGATGACACGGAGCAGGCAAAGCGCTGCCCCCAGGGGAAAGATTCTGCTCCCAGGGCAAACAGATTTCAGCAAAATTTTTCACCTGTTTTCAAAGAAGTAGAAGAGTTCAACCATTCATCAAAACTGACTGTGGCTGAGGCAATTCCTTTATACCCTGACATTTAGAGATGTTGCCCCTGTGGTCACCGCTTTATCCCCAACCCAAGTTAGTGTAGAGAGGCCGTTCTCTATCCTGGAAATAATAAGATCAGATGTGAGGTCATGTATGCAGGATCTGATGGAGGCGATACTATTTCTCAGAACAAATTCAGAGACTCCACAAATGTTCCTGCAGTGTTTTGCATATTTACAATTTTTTGGTGTTCTAAAGTCATATTCAATAAATATATTTTACACTGACAAGCAAAAGGGTAACAATGTTTTGAACTTGTGACTTTCAGGTTCCATATCTCTCCATCCACTACAGCTTTGCACATGAAGCTATTGTAATTTTATATACAGTCATCTTACATATCTGATATATACATTTGACTTGCAAGTATTTAGCATCTGCTGAGTTCTGCAGATTCTTTCCTGTAACTGCATTGTTACTGTTTTGCTCCTAAAAATCAAAATGTTAATTTTTATTATTTTGTTAGTATTTGGGAAATCCACGTTTTGGCTTTCAATACTGCCTGAATCCTTCTGGGCCCTGAATCAGATTCAAGCATGCCTTGAGCAAAATCTGATCCCAGTTCTCTTCTACACGTTCTCAATGTTGGTGCAGACTGGACTTGGATACAAATACAGCTTTTTCTTCAACTCTCCCCACAAGTGTTCAAAAGGTCAAAACATTGTTACCCTTTTGCTTGTCAGTGTCTGTTCTACCTAAATAGCTTGATTATTGTATCATAAGGTGGTAAACAGCCTGATGTTACCATTTTACTACAGTAAAGTTATCACTTAAACATGCGCCGTGTATGAGGGAGTCAAGAGTCGGAGGTTTGGGAAATTGAGGAGTCGTGGCTTTGACTTGCCGACTCCACAGCCCTGGTCATTACGGTAATCTACAGTTCTCATAGAGAACTATGGAATATGTCTCCTCTCCCCAGGCGTACAATATGCCACAGGGGGGGGGGGGGGGTATGAGACATGTCAATTATTCACAGCGTCGGTCCTCCTGCATCACAATTAGCCATGTGTACTTAGCCTTTGGCCTCGTTCACACGGCTTATTTGGGCACGGATTGGCGCCGGATTTGCGCTGCAGTATGGCGTCAATCCGTCCCTGTCATTACGGTAATCCACTGCTCTCATAGAGAACAGTGGATTCTGTAGCTCCTCCCCGCTCGGCGAATCCGCCGGGCGGGGAGAAACTGACATGCACATTATCCAGGCGCAATACGCGCCGTAAACAATGCATTGTCTATGGGGTCGGGGAGCGGCGCCCCCGCCGCGCTCCGGCCCCGCCCTCGTTCCGCCCCTTATTCATGGCGGATTTGTGAGCTCAATACGGCTCACAAATCCATCGGGAATAAGCCGTGTGAACACGGCCTTTGAGGTTGTGGACAGGTGTCTTTTATACTGATAAGTTCACACAGGGGCCATTACTACATGTGATGAGTGGAGGACAGAGGAGCCTCTTAAAGAAGAAGTTACAGGTCTGTGAGAGCCAGAAAGCTTGTTTGTAGGTGACCAAATAATTATTTTCCACCATAATTTCCAAATAAATTCTTTCCATATCAGACAATGTGATTTTCGGGATTTGTGGTCTCATTTTGTCTCTCATAGTTGAGCTCTATCTATGATGTCAATTACAGGCCTCTCTCATCTTTTTAAGTGGAAGAACTTGCACAATTAGTGGCTGACTAAATATTTTTCCCCACTGTATCTATTACTACACATGGCAAGTTAATCTCTTTTTTTTTTTGTTGCATTTGCCCAATAAATACTTCAGTTACCTAAAGGTGTGCTGTGGCTTCTCTTCATATTAAGCATAAAAATAAATGCACTTTATTGTATCGCCATTTAAAAAAAAAATCCATCAAAATCAGAAAAACCAAGTCACAACTAAGAGCCTGTTACTTGGCTTTAAATCCGTTCACTACTTTTTTTTCTTATTCAAATGGATATTTTAAATTGGTGATTACAATAGAGTGCGTTTATTTGTATGCATGAGTGCTGGGAAGAAAATTTCTTTCATTTGGGAAAAAAGGACTGATTTTTTTTTAAAGATGTGTTTTTGAGGGTGCAACTTTTGGTTTTGTTCCATATTTTTTCTTTCTATCCTACTTTAAATCTTTAAAAATTTTATTGGCAAAAAATTTGCACTCAAAGCATATTTTTTGGGGGTCCCCTTTAATTACCTAAAGCCGGGTTCACACGGCGTATTGCCGTGTGTACTGTACACATTCATTGTGCTGTTGAAAGTAGGCGCTTGCAAGCACATAATTTCAACATTGCAAACTGCGCGAAAATACCCCCAAAGGGTTTTTCTGCCCCCCTATCTTGTTACAGCGACGTGTAAAATTCTTTCAAAAAGGGTCCCAAATTGCGTTTCGTAAAAAATTAAGCCAAATTTGTTATCGGGAAATCCCCGTGCAAAAAATCCCGCAAAAAAGACACGTTTAAAAACCCCACCCCTAACATCCAAAAAACAAACTTTTTTGGACCGAAGCGGGCCTTATGGGGTGCAGCCTTTTTAAAAATTTTCCAAAAGGGTTTAAAAAACAGTGGGTTACGGGGCCCCAAGAAGCTGACCCTAATTGAAATTTAAACCCCCTTTAAAAAAAACCACCCACTGCTTCAGAGTAAGGTTTTCAGTTTCCAGTGCCACAGCTGCTCTAGGATTGGAGCTTTAAACCCCTTCAGGGCCCCTGTTTTTTTTTTTTTTTGGGGGACCGTTGTTTTTCCCCCTTCTCGCCTTCTGAAACCAAAAACTTTTTTTTTTTTTCCAAATTTCTACATGGGGGGGGGGGACACATGAGGGCTTTTATTTTGCGGGAAAAGTTTGTGTTTTTCAAAAGGTGTTATTCCTATACTATAGATTAAAACGGGGAAACCGCCAAAAAAACAACCAAAGTGGGACAAATTGTGAAAAAAAAGGGGGGGGGGGGGGAAAAATTTTCCCGCCATTTTTTCGGGTGATTTTGCTTTTATGTTTTTAAATTTCTTGGGTTAAAAAATAAGTGTTATCTGTTTTCCCTACAGGTTGTTATCCCTCTGGAAATTACCAAAAATGTCGGTTTCCGTTATGTTTTGGAAACCGAAAAAAAATTCCAAACTTTTTTCCCTTTTTTTAAAATTTTTGGGCGCCGCGGCGCCATTTTATGCGCCCAAATTTAACTTTTTTGCACAAAAACCGTCCCGGACTTTCAGTGGGGGGGCTTTTTTTTTTGGGGGGCCCTGAAGTGTATTTTTTTCCAATGGGTTTTGGGGAATGAAAGGGGGCCGTACTTTTTTGAAAATTTTTTTCCTTTTTTTTAAAGTGACGTAAAATGCCCCCAAAAAAAAAGAAATTTTTGGCTTTTGGAAATTTTTTTTTTTTCCCTACGGCCCTTTGTACGGGAAAAATTGATGTTTTTATTTTTTTTGATGGCCCTTTTTCGGACCCCCCCCCGGGCTCCCAAAAATTTATGGGGAAAACCTTTTTTAAAATTTTAAAATTGTTTTTATTTAAAAAAAGGGGAAAGGGGTTGATTTGAACTTTTAAATACTTTTTTTTTTGTCTTTAAAAACCAAATTTTTTTTTTTTTTTAATGTAAAAATTTTTTCCCCCCTAGGGTTTGCTTGACCACTAGGGGCCCCGATTTTTAAATTAAAACCAATGCATTAAAAAGGGCAATCCCTTGGGGTGTAAAAAAAAAAACTTTGAAAACCCCCGCTCCCCAAATTCCAGATATTTGGGTTTTGCCGGCTGTGGTCGGGAAAAAAACCAAAAGTTTTGCCACAGCCCCAAATTAATAAAAACCCAAATTTGGGTTTTAATTTTTAACCCCTTTAAAAAAAAAAAAACCAGAACATCGGGCCCGGGAAAATTGCGGTGGCCTGACACGCTAAATGCGTTTCAAACCCAAAAAAAACCCCTTTGTCCTTAGCGGGTATAACATAAAAACCACCCCACCTTTAAAAAATTGTAAGGGGCCACTCCCCCTTTTTGTGTGCGTAAAACAATTCACCCGTGACTTCCGGCCATCCGCGCATGCCCTCCGCATTTCCCGGGACGCCAAACCACGTGGTGCAGAAGCACCCTCAGCACAGCTCCGCCATCAAGGCGGGACGTACTGATGATGCGGCCGCACATAGTGACACGTGTAGGCGAATGGGAAGGAACACGCGCAGGATACCACAAGAAACACAGGGATTGCCCACACCCCACATCGGAGGAGGAAAGGGAAAAAGAAAAAGGAAACCCACATAAATTAATAACATTGAAAAAAGGTTAAAATAAAATGCAGGTGTACATGGATGTATACCAACTATAATTACAGAAGGACACAGTCTAGAGTTGTTTTTACTTGGATAAGACTCCTATAGTGCAACAGGGTTTCATTGCGAATGTTGAGATGTAGGATACATGGTATTGAGAGTATATATCCAGAAAAGCCTCACGATCTCTGATTTTAGCCTCCAGATTCCCTCCCCTTTTACCTAGGGAAAACTTTTTTCTATACCCGAAGGTTTTTAAAATGTTGTTTATTAGAGTCATGAATTTCTACAAAGTGTCGTGAGGCTCCAGATAAAGTACGACCCCTGGGATTTTTTATCCATTAAGGTTGTTCCAATATACGGATTTTTAATTTACGTAGCGTACACCCTATGTTCAACAGATTGCATAAGCTACACTGTATTATATAAATTACTGCCATAGTATTGCAGTTAATGTATTTGTTTTTGATTGAGAAATTCTTCTGCTTGCCATTGAAAAAGTACGGTGGGGAGTCACAAAATGCACAAGTTCTGCATGGGTGACCCCCACACCTAAAGAACCCCTATTGCGAAGCCCACATGGGTTTGGACCGTGTTTGAAGTTATAAGATTTGGTGAGATTATACTACCTATATTTTTTTTATTTTTTGGAGACTACACGACAGCCCTCTTCCAAAATATCTGCCAAGATGGGATCTTGCTTAAGTACTTGCAAATGCTTTTATAATAATTTGTTTAATTTGCTGAAATTGTGCATTATATTCTAGGGCAACTGTAAGGAATAGAACTCCCATGAATAGATCTCTCTTTGGTTTTTTAAAAAATTGTCCCGTGGAATATGGTCAACCTTCATTAGGCCCCGATTAAGTACCCCCAAATTTGGATAACCCCGGGTAGACAACCGCAACAAATTTGATGGGTTCCTTTTGTATAATCCCTGTACGTTAGTACAATTTTCTTTGGCTCTAATGAGCTCTCCTATTGGGATGGACAACTTTGTGTGTTTGGGATGATTGCTGTTGTAATGCAATATGGTGTTGCCAGTACATGGGTTCCTATAGGTGTGAGAGGAAACTAGAGAACCCGGAGTACCTGTCAGAAGTAAATCCAGATACGCAATTTTGTGGGTTTCATTTGTGAAAGTGAAAAGCAAGTTGAATGGATTGTTATTAATGTAGTCGATGAAGAGCGGCAAGGCAGACACAGGACCACGCCAAATAAGTAGCAGGTCATCTATGTATCTGCCGTACCACTCCGCATCGGCCACAAAAGGATTGATGGAAGAAAACACATTTTTGGCCTCCCACCTTGACACTACCTGTTTCGCCAACGATGGGGAAAACTTGGAACCCATTGAAACTCCTTGTTGTTGTAAATAAAATTGCCCATCGAATTGGAAGAAATTATGCTGCATTAAGAAGGAAGCCACCATCTTAATATAAATTTTAACCTCTGAAGCATAACTGCTATGGGTATCCAAGTGATAATCAAGCGCACGCAAAGCAATGGGTAAAGGAATGCTGGTGTATAAAGATGTAATATCACAGGCCAGCCATACAAAATCTGAACTCCATACTTTATGGGAAAGGTTAATCAATACAGATTTAGAGTCCCTAAGAAAACTTGGTACCCTTATGACCAGTGGTTGCAAGTATGCATCCAACCACTGGCAAAGTCGTTCACACAGGGAATTCATCCCTGAGACTATGGGTCGCATAGGAGGCGGAGTTAACTTTTTGTGGATAACTTTTACTACTTTTTTTTTTTTGTACTTTAAAACTTTATTTTATTTATTTTTTTTTACTGTAACATTTAGTCCCCCTATGGTGCTTGACCACTAGGGGGCGCGATTGTTAATACAACCTAATGCATTGCATAGGCAATGCATTAGGGTGTATAAAGATGGCAGTTTCCCCACTTCCTGTCTGCGGACGGAAGTGGGGCAAACCGGCCAGGATAAGTGACGGGAGCCTTCACAAGGCTCCCCACCACAATGCCCGATGATCGGATCGGCGCAGCATAGCTGCGCTGATGCCGATCACCGCACCGATCGGCGTTAATTCAGACGCCGCGGCCATCTTTGCCACGGTGTCTGATGGGTAAAACAGCGCCAGCGGGCGGAGCCACCCGCCGGCGCTGTTACTGCCGGGTGTTAGCGGCGATTTGCCGCTAACACCCGCCGGCTGTGCGGGGGGGGGGGAGGGGTCGCGGCGCGATCCCCCTGCAAAGCCCCTGAGCGGCCCTGGGACGTATTCATACGCCCAGGGTCGTGAAGGGGTTAAAGGAGTTTTATCGTTAGGCCGTGTTCACACGGCTTATTCTCGACAGATTTGTGCGCCGTATTGAGCGCACATATCCGCCGTGAATAAGGGGCGGGACGGGGGCGGGCCCGGGAGCGCGGCGGGGGCGCCGCTCCCGGCCCCATAGACAATGCATTGTTTACGGCGCGTCCGCGCCGTAAATAATGTGCATGTCACTTCCTCCCCGCTCGGCGGATTTGCCGAGCGGCGGAGGAGCGACGGAATCCACTGTTCTCTATGAGAGCAGTGGATTACCGTAATTGCTGCCGTGGATTGGCGCCGTACTGAAGCGCAAATCCGGCGCGCAGTACGGCGCCAATCCACGGCAGAATAAGCCGTGTGAACGGGGCCTTACAAAGATCATGTCTCAGATTATGGGGACAGTAAAAATAAGCACTTTTGTACTTGGGTTGCATGACCTCTGTCACTTGGTTTAGCAGATATGAGCTTTTCTGTAAATCTGTGTTCTATTTCTGCTGTTGCTGGTCAGACACGCCCCCTGGATGTTTCCCGCCCCCTGCACTGTGATGGCTGGCTGACATTTCATTCAGCCTGTTGGGATGCGCCCCTAGATAGTTAACGCCCCGGCCACGCCCCCTGCGCTGTGATTGGCTGCCTGCACACTCTGTGTTTACTCCCCTCTGAGCTGTTAAAATCGATAGTGAAACCAGAGTCTGCTGGCTCTATGTACATCTCAGCTCTATGGTGATGATCTGGGCAATTACTGCCTATTTAAAGGGCTTTTGCCAAGAGGTTGTTTCACCTCCTCACAGGTCCAGTCCTTAAGCTGCTACTTTGAAAAGAGGGCATTCTGTTCCTCAGATCTAATGCAAGCCCCGCCTCCTTATGACATCATCATTTGTTGTGTATAACATAAGATTTCAACACAGTGTTTGTACAAGTTGTATGTGTAGTGTAATGCTTAGCTGATCCGCTCTGCAAGAGGAGTTCAAGTATGACACAGGCTGCATTTGGGGCAACACACAGTGTACCCTAGGCTTACTATACAGACAGGGTCTCTTCTGGGTCCCTAAGGCTGACTGTGAAGACATTCCCCAGGCTACATCAGGCACTGGGAAACCGATTGGATATGGAAACTCTGTTTGATTATGCTCCAGTCTCAGACTGTAGCAATAGTGGCAGCAATCAGAGCCGCCGATCTTTGCTATACTCAGAGGCTGCTTTCACACGGTGCATTTTTGACACTTTTTTTGTGCAGTAAGGCACAGCAATTAATGCTGCACATTGCTGCACCAGAAAACACGTAAAAAAAAACCAAAAAACGCTCATGTGAAAGCAGCCTTACTTAAATGAGCTTTATCGTTTGAGCTGTTCGGGCTGTTCAGCTAATTCAGATTGAGTTTGAAATCCAGGGGCGTGTCTCCCCTGTCAGCGGGCGTGTCTCCCCTGTCAGCGGGCGTGTCTCCCCTGTCAGCGGGCGTGTCTCCCCTGTCAGCGGGCGTGTCTCCCCTGTCAGCGGGCGTGTCTCCCCTGTCAGCGGGCGTGTCTCCCCTGTCAGCGGGCGTGTTCCCCTGTCAGAGGCGTGTCTCCCCTGTCAGCGGGCGTGTCTCCCCTGTCAGCGGGCGTGTCTCCCCTGTCAGCGGGCGTGTCTCCCCTGTCAGCGGGCGTGTCTCCCCTGTCAGCGGGCGTGTCTCCCCTGTCAGCGGGCGTGTCTCCCCCGTCAGCGGGCGTGTCTCCCCCCGTCAGCGGGCGTGTCTCCCCCGTCAGCGGGCGTGTCTCTCCTCACTGAAGAGCTGTGACATCATCATTTTGTATGAAGCAGGGGATGCAGAAGGTTGTCTGGATATAACAGCTCTGTAGCCTCCTGGATGCTGATGTCTGCAGCCTTCAGGCTCCACAAGCTACAGCAAGCACCTGTTATCTCTTAGTTTACACACAAATGACACTGAAAGCCAGCAGCTTTTACTTCTGTTCTAGTGGTGTTCACCCAAATTGTACTAACAACAGGCAGAGATCTTTACTCAACTACATGGCCAAATGTCAGTTTCAAGTAAAGGAGTTCAAGCCCCATCAGTAGTTTTTTTTTTTTTTTTTTTTGTTTTATAAAATGTAAACATATGTAAAGATATGAAAATATATGTGGAGACATCTATAATTTTATTCATACACACAAAGTTCCCCTATATAGTGTTCCATCCTCGCAGTCACACCAAGACCTTCCAACATATGTGATACAATGCATATACTCTTGGGGATGAGACCTGATGTAGGGGAGCTATGTATGTGTATATATATCATTATAGAGATGGACATATATTTTAGGTCTCTCTACATATGCGTAGAATTAAGGGGGGGGGGATACTCTGTGAGGGACTAGAACTCCAAACCCCTTCCTTGTAAAGCCAAAGCTCTACCATTACACTACCAACCTAAGTTAGTTATAGGTTCAGCAGGGTCTTCTCTCAAAGCTGAGTGCTTTTCCCCCCATTGTTTTCACTCGCATGTCACTGACAGCAAGCAGAGATCTTTACTTGAAGCTGACATTTGGCCTTGTAGTTGAGTAAAGATCTCTGCTTGCTGTCAGTGCAATTTGGGTGAACACCACTAGAACAGAAGTAAAAGCTGCTGGCTTTCAGTGTCATTTGTGTGTAAACTAAGAGATAACAGGTGCTTGCTGTAGCTTGTGGAGCCTGAAGGCTGCAGACATTAGCATCCAGGAGGCTACAGAGCTGTTATATCCAGACAACCATCTGCATCCCCTGCTTCATACAAAATGATGATGTCACAGTTCTTCAGTGAGGGGAGACGCGCCTGCTGGGAGGGGAGACGCGCCTGCTGGGAGGAGAGACGCGCCTGCTGGGAGGGGAGACGCGCCTGCTGGGAGGGAGACGCGCCTGCTGGGAGGGGAGACGCGCCTGCTGGGAGGGGAGACGCGCCTGCTGGGAGGGGAGACGCGCCTGCTGGGAGGGGAGACGCGCCTGCTGGGAGGGGAGACGCGCCTGCTGGGAGGGGAGACGCGCCGGCTGGGAGGGGAGAGGCGCCGGCGGGGAGGGGAGACGCGCCGGCTGGGAGGGGAGAGGCGCAGTCTGGGAGGGGAGACGAGCCAGCTGGGAGGGGAGCGGCCTGCGTGGAGGGAGGCGCGCCTGCTGGGAGGGGAGGCGCCTGCTGGGAGGGGAGGCGCGCCTGCTGGGAGGGGAGGCGCGCCTGCTGGGAGGGGAGGCGCGCCTGCGTGGAGGGGAGTCGCGCCTGCTGGGAGGGGAGTCGCGCCTGCTGGGAGGGGAGGCGCGCCTGCTGGGAGGGGAGGCGCGCCCCTGGATTTCAAACTCAATCTGAATTAGCTGAACAGCCCGAACAGCTCAAACGATAAAGCTCCTTTAAGTAAGGCTGCTTTCACATGAGCGTTTTTTGGTTTTTTTTTTTGTGTTTTCTGGTGCAGCAATGTGCAGCATTAATTGCTGTGCCTTACTGCACAAAAAAGTGACAAAAACGCACCGTGAGATAGCAGCCTCTGAGTATAGCAAATATCGGCGGCTCTGATTGCTGCAACTAATGCTACAGGATGAGACTGGAGCATAATCAAACAGTTTCCATATCCAATCGGTTTCCCAGTGCCTGATGTAGCCTGGGGAATGTCTTCACAGCCAGCCTTAGGGACCCAGAAGAGACCCTGTCTGTATAGTAAGCCTAGGGTACACTGTGTGTTGCCCCAAATGCAGCCTGTCATACTGACACAGAATGTAATGTATAAGCATATAGGCTTAGAGCTCTGTAGCCTTGTACACTCTGAGGACCCGTTTACACGGCAATGGACAAATACCGGTCGGTTTATCCGAACGTTCTTTGTCCGGTTTGTGTGCCGTGCACCCGGCCGCGGCGGGGGGTGCAGGGAAAGATGTCGCTGCAGGGGTTTTGCAGCTCCCTGCGTCGCAGCTGCAGGGTATTCTGCTTCATTGGGTGATCAGGACTCTCGGTGACCTGATGGAGCCCAGGGAATGTCTGTACAGTCACCCCTGGGGACCTGCAGTAGCCCCAGGGCCATCTGTATAGCAAGCCTGCAGTCAGAGCAGACTGTGTGCTGCCCTGACTGCTGCCTGTGTCCTACTGACACAGAAAGTAATGTTTTGCCATATTCGTTCATGCCTGCTAATGCATTACCAAGTGTAGAAAAAAAGTGAAATAGTTATTCCTTAGGGTATGTTCAGACAATTAAAAACTGACGTATAGCGATACGTATTGTGCGCACCGCTACATGCCTGCTGTTTGAAGTATGCGCTGGCCAGCAAGTACTTCAAACAGCGCTCCGGCCCGCCTCCCATCCACTTCCCATGTCTCCTCTTTCTGCCGGTGCACAGTACATGCCAGGGAAAATGGCAGGTAATCATTGCACTTAGTGAGGCTGAATGGGAGCACTGTTGAAAGTAAGCGCTAGTCAGCGCGTATGTTCAACAGCAAGCGTGCTTGTGTGCTATACGCCGTATGAACCCGGCCTTTGACTCCTCAGCCCTCATAATAACTACACAGTCAAGTCACATTATTATGACCACCCTCTTCTTTCATCATCAACAGCATAGATCTCATGACGGAAATCGCTTGTGAGCTGGCTTGGTAAGGGTTTAAGGTGTTTGATAGGCTGTCTGCATAGATATCTTTGACTGCAGTCATGGGTTAAAGAAACAATTTATCAGATTTGCAAAAATTGTTTATTGGTATTCGAGCCAATGGTGGCGGTATTTCTAAGGGTATGTTCACACGGCGTAATTTCGGCGTGCATTTCGTCGCGTATTTGTGCTTAAATACGGGCGAGATGCGCACCGAAATTACGGTAATCATAGAGAACTATGGATTATGCCTCGTCCCCCAGCACGTACAATACGATCGTACAAAACGATGCCCTAAAACTGCTCAGTTTGTGAACTGTTCTCATGCTGCCATGCTGAAAGATCATGAGCGGACAAATGGCATCACTACAAATAGTGGAAATTGTGGAGCACCACGTGTCACTGGTGTGAGAGTTGAATGTCGGCTATGTAGCTGACTTGCTACAGTAGCGCAGCTCACCGCCAAAATGAAGCAGGGGGTCTACCAGACTTGTGTCTAAAACAACATTTTGGCAAACCTTTCTGCATATGGGGCTCCAAAGCACATTGTTGGTCACCGCACCTCTCCAATGAGTCACATTTTCTGCCCAAAATGGATGGACGTTGGCGTGTCAGGCCAGAAACATTAGGGAACAAACACCCTGCAACTATTGCTGGAAGAACACAAACTGGTGGAGTCATTGGTATGGTTTGGGGAATGTTTTCGGGGCAGTCTGTGTGCCACTTATCCATGTGGAAGGCATTCTAGACTGGTCTGATCTACATACACCCATACATACTTCCCTGCTCAGATGGGATCTTCCAGCAAGAGAATGGTGACACGTCACACAGCTAGAAACGTCTGACATTGGTTGGATGAGCATGACCAAGACTTCCAAGTACTATTCTGGACCAGGGCTGTGGAGTCGGCAAGCCGAAGCCCCGACACCTCAATTTCCCAAACCTCCGACTCCTGACTCCCTCATACATGGTGCATGTTTAAGTGATAACTTTACTGTAGTATAATGGTAACATCAGGCTGTTTATCACCTTATGATACAATGATCAAGCTATTTAGGTAGAAAAGACACTGACCAGCAAAAGGGTAACAATGTTTTGATCTTTTAAACACTTGTGGGTAGAGTTGATGAAAAAGCTGCATTTGTATCCAAGTCCATTCTGCACCAACATTGGGAATGTGTAGAAGAGACCTGGGATCAGATTTTGGTCAAGATGTGCTTGAATCTGATTCAGAGCCCAGAAGGATGTACAAAGCTGTAGTGGATAGTGAGATATGGAGCATGAAAGTCACAAGTTCAAAACAATGTTACCCTTTTGCTTGTCAGTGTAAAATATATTTATTGGATATGACTTTAGGACACAAAAAAAATGTAAATATGCAAAACACTGCAGGAACATTTGTGGAGTCTCTGAATTTGTTCTGAGAAATAGTATCGCCTCCATCAGATCCTGCATACATGTCCTCACATCTCATTATTTCCAGGCAAGAGAACAGCCTCTCTTCACTAATTTGGGGTGGGGAAACCCGGTGATCACAGGGAAACATCTAAAACAATTTTCGGGCAAAAAAGGGAAATTAGCCTCAGCCACAGCCCTTTTTTTTGAAAGGGTTTAAACCTTCTATTTTCTTTAAAAAACGGGGTGAAAAATTTTTGCTGAAATCTGTTTGGGGGGAAAAGCAAAAATCCTTTTCCCCGGGGGGGAAAGCGTTTTTGGCCCTTTTTCCATGCCCATAAAATTACACACCCATGTGAAAAAAGGGTTTGGGAAAATAGGGCGGGCCAGCCAAGAAACGGGCCCGGGAACCCAATGCCTTTTGCTTTTTGCATCAAACTAACGGGCCCCAAACTTTTTAAAAATATTTTGGGAGTCGGTCCTTTTTCTAAACACTCGACTCCGGCAAAATACCTCCGACCCACAGCCCCTGCTCGGGAAACCCCTTTCCCTTTTTTGAAAAGCCAACAGGGGTTTAGGGGGACCACCTCACTTTTAAATCCCCCACAGCTGGGATGCAGTCACCCAGGGGCTCCAGATCCCTGTGACAAGCTACCCCGGACCTGAGTCACCCCCAAAAGCCCATCTACAAGTTTCCCCCATGCTGCACATGGCAAGCTGCTACCCCTTGGTTTTTTAAGGGGGTGGTTATAAAAAGGGTACTTGACTGTGAATTTTAAGGAATAATCAAAAATTACAATAAGAAAAACCCCAAGGGTTGTCTTTAAAAACCACCCACAGCTCCAGAGGAAACCCTGAAATCATTTTCATAGGGGAGAGGGAGGAGGGGCCCCCTGTCCCCCCAGGCTTTAAACCCTCCAGATTCGGGTAGTTTTTTTTTTTTTTAAATTGAAACCTTTATATAAATAAATGGGAAGGAAATGCCTGAAATTTTAAAATCCCAAAGCTTGTGGACCTTTAAATAGTACTGAAGGGTTGAAAAATTGGGTTTAGGCTAAAAATTTAATTTTTTTGGGAGCTTTTTTGTTAAATTTGCCTTTGAGCTCTGAAATTTCCCTTTCCGGGACCCAAGAAAAATAAGGTTTTTTCTTTAAAACGTTTTTTTTCATTTCCTCTAGTATTGGACATAGGGTTTCTTTTTCTTTTTCCCTTCAGAATGGGATCCGGGTCCCCTTTTAAAATTTTGAACCATTGTTATGCCTTTGAAAAATTCATTTTTCATAGCGCTGAAAGAAAAGCCCTTTTATCTAAATTTAAATTTAAAGATTTAATTTTAAATCGGAACTGCATTTTTGTCTTTAGGAGCCGAAATGGCCAAGTGTAAAAACCCGGATTTCCCTTCGAGTAAAGGGTTTCGTTCCCGAAAAAAATTTGTAAGGGGTTCACACTGAAGGGGGAAAAGGGGAAAAATCGGGGTTATGAATTTTGATTTGGTTTTTTTTTTAGCCCTTTGATCCCCAAAAATTTTGAAAGCGTTTTTTTAGGGAAATTTAAAGGGGGTTTGTTTCACCTTGGGTTGCTTCATAAGGCAAGCAGATTTTAAAATCATGCATCCTGTCCTTCCGGGTTTTGGGATTGGTGGTTTTTATAGCATGATAAAGCATATCACTTTGGTTTAAAACCCCCTGCTGCTGGCTTCCCCAGCACCCTTGCCCCAAAAAGGGTAAAATTACGGGTATATTTAGTGGGGGCCGCCCTGGGGCCCCGCGGGTGATCGTTTTCGGGGTGGCCCTTGCAGCTCCCCCCCGGGGGTGGGGGTTTGGGGCTTTCCGGGCGGCTCTGAAACCCGCCGCCCCGGGAAGCTCTTTGGGGGACGCTCCACGGTTTCCCACACATTTGCCGGCACAGTGACCCCCGGGCGGGGGGGGGGGGGAAAGGGGGGGTTGGGTTCCCACCCCCAACCCCCCCCCCAAATTCCCCCCCCCCCCCCCCCCCCCGTGCAATGGTCACATCTATTTCAAAATAGAAACTACACTTCAGCCCAAACTTTTTACTTCTGAAACCTAGGTGCGTCTTATAGTCTAAAAAATATGGAACATCTTTTCCTGAATAAAACGAGCCCTCATATGTCTATGTAGATGGAAAAATAAAAAAGCTAGGACATTTGGAAGGCAGGGAGGAGAAAAAATTAAAAACCAAAAAAGTGACTACATGTTGGGAAGGGTTATTACAGTAATTTATATGCATCTCCAGACTACCGCAAAAAAATCACTACTTCTCCTGCATAAAACAAGTACTTTTACATCTGGTTCACTGAAAAAATAAAAAAAAGTTATGAGCACTGATATATATACGGGGACAAAAACTGAAGATGTAAGCTGCCCCTTTGGGTTTTTTCCCCACCACGAGTTTTGGCCCTACTCAAAAGAATTTTTCCACTCCCCTCTGTCTCCCCAGGGCTGTGGGGGGGTTCAAATAGAAGTGATTAGCAAAATTTTCCAGCTTCTACCCCGGAATTTTACAAGAAAGGGGAGAGCCAAGCTTCTTTAAAAAAATTACAAGGTGTGTGAGAAACGGGAGTACGTGCCCTTTATTTTTAAAACAGATCTTATCTTGCTAGAGTTAGGGGGTAGGGTCACACAGAAAGGGTGTAAAATGTGGGTCGTTTTACTTTAAAACCCGGGCTGGAATTTTATCTTTGTTTTCAGTATTTTGGGGGGAGGGTTTTCTGTCCGAGTTTTGGGGTTTTCGCTGGGTCCCCCACCCCTTAAATGGCACACCTTCCAATAATCGGGCGGAAGATTTCGTATGATCCAAGTTTTTCAGAACGCTAGCGGTGTAAAATTCCATCTGGGGAAAAATTTCCCGAAGACTCCTGGGGCAGATTTCTTCGGGTCTTTTTTTGAATAAATTAAACCAGTAAAAACCCAAAAACTTTTCTGAAAAACCCTTACCGTGTGGATTTAAAATTCACTTTTTCCCCCGGAGCTCTTTCCCGTCTTTCCAAACCCTGGGGGATCCCCCGCTCTCTGCTGTGTCACTAATCAAAAACAGATGTCCCTGGTAGCGGGTTTAACCAAGCAACCGGTGGCACTAAAAAGCACATAAAAACCCAAAATTGCTTTTCTCATGCAAAAAGAAAAAATTCAAAAAAGCAGTATTTTTAGAAAAATCCCTTCATGCTGAAAGCTAACCCTTTGTAGTGGAAAACCCTTTTTTTTGGGCTTTTAAACCCCTTTTGTTTAAAGGGGGGTTGTTCACCATGCTTTTTAAAACAGAGAACAGCCAGGCGTGGGTGGTTCGAAAACAGTGATTGACATATCCGCTAGGCTTTTTTCCTATTAAAAAATTTCCTTTTAAAATTTGACATAGGCTGGAGTTGGAAAACAAAATTGCTAAAGGCTCCCGGACCTCTAAAGACCTTAAACACTGTTTCCAATTTTTAATTAAAAAAAGTTTTTAGGAGGTGATAAGGTAAGAATTTTTTTTGTTTTTTCAGTTAAACTCTTTGGGAATGAGGTGTCGGGGCTCTTTATAGCAACTGAAAGCATTTGCAGACACCTGGGGGCTAATTAGTTTGGCGGGTGTGTTTCAATTAAAGGGAAACTACTTAAAAAGGCTGTCCCACATTATTAAGCAGCCCAAAATTTTTTAGTCAAAATGGGGGAAAAAAAAAAGGGTGTGTTGGGGTGCTGAAAGCAACAAATTTTTGGAGTGTTTAGGTCCCAAAGGGAAAGAAATACAATCAACATTGCCAAAAACACTTCATCATGATTTATCGCACAATTTAAAAAAGTAGTAGCTGTTCACCCCCGGGACACGGGGTGGGGGGGGGGGTGCTGATAAGGGAAAATTGAGGACTCATTCCAACGGCAAAATTTTGTCATGGTTTAAAAGAGCAGGGTGCAAAAAAAGCCTTGTCATAAACAGCAGACAATTTTTTTAAACTGCTGGTACCCTCCAACGTTTCCCCCGAACAAAAAGATGCAGGGCCTTTTAAGGTTTTTAGCTTCTAACCATCCTGTTTGCCCCCTCTAACCCCGGCACATAACAAACGACCCATGGGCCAAACAAAACATGAAGGGCGACTTCAAAACTTTTTGTTCACCGATAAGGCCGTTCAACGCTCGATGGCCCCGATGGATGGAGGGGGAGGAAAGGCTGGTTGGGTGGGAAAAAAACCCCATGCAAACACGGGTACGGCGCCAACAAGGGGGAGGTGGATTTAATTTTTTTGGGGGTTAAAATTTTTGGTGGAAAATTTTTTTGGGAAGGGAAAAAATTGGGCCCCCCCCTTGG
This sequence comes from Phyllomedusa bahiana, assembly GCA_025379985.1. NCBI lineage: Eukaryota > Metazoa > Chordata > Amphibia > Anura > Hylidae > Phyllomedusa > Phyllomedusa bahiana. The sequence continues at coordinate 9,458 of JAODAL010005744.1, read as the reverse complement.
GTCCCGAAAGGGGGTAAAGATGAACTTTCCCTAATGTATGGGGGAGTTTTAAACAGCACTTCCTGCCATGGGTTCCAAAAAAAAACCCCCATTCCGCAGCAAGAACATTTTCAACATTTATAATGCACCCTCCAAGCGCAGGGTAAAAACCCTCTGCATCCTGGCGCTATGGGCCAAAAAAATGAGGAAAAAAACTTAAAGGTGGCCCCCCCCTGCCCCCTGCCTCAACCCCCTTTTAGAAACCCCTGGAGCAAACATCAAAAGGAGTGTCATAGGGGGGGAAGGGCAGTTTACAACTAAGCCAAAAGCCCCTTTTGGGGGGTAATTTCTGTCCCATTCAAAACAATTTAAAACAGAAACCCCTTCCCAAACCTTTAACCAAAATTTAATTTGGGCGAGAGAGTTCAGAAGCTCTTTTCCCAACAAGGGGGGCCTATTTCACATTTTGGGGCATCACCTCGGAAAAAATTTTGGGCCCTTTAAAACTGTTTTGATTTCAGTTTGAATAACCTGCTAATTTCTTATAATTTTTACAAAATTTACAATTTTTTTTTTCGTTATAAAAATGAAAAAATTTTTAAAACTTTTGCTGGGCATAAAGAAATTTGAACTTCATTTTGGGGGGTTTTTTTTTTTTTTTTTTGTAAAAAAATAACTTTTATAAAAGGGGATTTTTTTCAAAAAAACCCTTTTAATTATACCCCAAAAAGTTTGGGTGACTGAAAAATTACAAAAGACTGCCCTTTTATAAGGTTTAAATTTTTTAAAATAAAAGAAAAAAAATTTGCATAAAATTTTTGGAAAACAGGAAAAAGGGGGGCTCCTGGCCCAAAAATAATTTAAAATGAGGGGAATAAGAATGTAAGCCTGTCTGGCCAAAGGGTACATTTAAACTCCCAAAGGGAAAATGTGTGGGGAGAAACAGGAAAAAAAAAAATCACCCATCTTTTCCCAAAAGTCCCTTTAAATTTTCCAATGCCCATTCTAGTAACAAATATGTAGCGAGAGGGGAAAATTTAGATATAAATCTATCAAGTGTAACACTTTGCTTTCCAATGGGTTCCCCTTTGGGTAGTCTAACAAAGCAAATACTGAAAAGCCATCGGGGGTTTTTTGGGCGGCATTTTTCCTCATTTTTGAGTGCACATAGCCTTTGGCTATGTTTTACAAAAACATCGACAAAACGGGGGCCCAAAAAAAAGGGTGTTTTTTTTTTCCCCATTCAGGGCGCGGGTTTTTTTTCACGCTTTGTAAAAAAACCACGGTCGTTTCTCGTTTTTTTTTTTTTTTTTTTTTGTTTTTTTTTCAACGTCCCTTTCAAATTGGGTTTTATGGGAAAAGGCCCAAAAAAAAATAAAAGTGCCTGCGTATTTTTCCCAAAAATGTTTAAAATACCCGGGGCCAAATACGAGCCAGAAAAGAAAAGAGCGTGGGACTACAGCTCATCTTTTCATTCTGCCTATGGGCTGCAGGAAAAGATTTGGGATCTTTCCCGGCGCTTTTTAAAAAAACTAAAAGCGCTGAAAATATTATCGTAAATATGACATAGCCTTAGTCTCGAACAGCTGAGGGCCTCTCCTTTTCCCCCACTCATCCCAATGAACAAACACATGAAAACCAATTTTGGGGGTGGCTGCAGAGAATGGGAAAATACCCCTGCCCGGGAAAAAGCAAAAAGGCCCTTTCCTTTTTACAGGGTCTCTTGGCAACCAGCCAAAAAGCTTGCCAAATGCTGGGAGCGAGACAACCCCTTTTTAAAACTTTTCGGAAGAACTGTAAATAAGCTCCTACATCAGGGTAAAGATCACAGCAGGGTTTCTTTCACTTGTAAAAAAGCAAGAGAGATGTTTGTGTTCTGCTCCTAACTTTGAAGAGAAGCAAAATCAGCAATGTGTTTTTAATAGTCTTTCCCTCCATGTTTAAAGCTAATCAGTGAGATGGGAATAGCCCTTTAAAAGGGTTTTGCGACTATCTAATGTTAATATGGGATGCTCCAAAATGGGTACTTAATCACTTTTCTAAATATATGTGGTTATAAAAAAGTGTAGCCTGTGAGAGCTACAGCCTGACTAAGATGCCCTTAGTTTCCTGACTGTTTACATTAGCTATGACCAGGAGCTGACAGGAGCTGATTTGTTTGCTTTGTTTGCACTTCTTATCTGATGGCAGGGCACATGAAAGAGCTTTGAAGGGAGTGGGAGAAAAGAGCCTGTGTCTTTTGTATAAGGAATCCACTGGTTGTAATGTAATTATCTGAGTAAACATGCAGACGCTCCCTGCTCAGGCCTACCCACTCCCCTCCTGCAGCAGTCCGTGAATGAACAAAAGAACGCTGCTTGCTTGGAACTTATCTTCTCTCCTGAGCAGATAAGAAGGGGAAACAAAACCCATAGAGCTTGTGCACAATACAGTTAGGGCATGTCCCCACAGCACGGGTTTTCGGCCAGTTTTTCAGCCGGTTTGCGGTTTTTCAAACCGCCTGAAAAACCGAAAGTAAATGAGCACAATTGTGCTCTATGGAAAACCCGTGCAGCAGTCCCCATTGCACGGGTTTTCCGCCTGGCGGTTTTGCCGCTAGCGGTTCGCTCAAAAAACATTGAGCAAGCACCATCTTCAGTCCGATTTTCGGACGGAATCTGTGCTGCTCAATGGGAGGGGGGAGGGCTGTTCTCCGTTCATCGCGGAGAAAAGCCGTCCCCGCTGCGGCCGTGGGGACGGCCGTAATACAGGACAAAAGCCGGCCGGTTTGCCAGTATTTGTCCTGTGCCGTGGAGTCGGGCCCTTATCCTCTGTGGATTAGCCAAACAATGTTTACTCAACTACAGAGACTGAGTATCGGGAGCGTGCATGGGAGGTGGAGTGATGACATCACAGAGGAGGTGCTTGTTTATTTAAACACAGAAACACAACGCCCCTTTTCTCAAGACTTTAGATCAGAAAATCAGCCTGTTAGGTGAGGAAATCACTTCTTGGCAAAACCCCTTTAAGGGTTAAAAATAGCATGGAGAGAGTGCGGTGTATTGCCTGGGGAGGGCGCTCTCACTGTCCCATATACAGACTCCGAGCGTGGAGATAGTGCTGGGTAGTGCCTGTGGAGGGCGCTCTCACTTTCCGATATACAGACTCCGAGCGTGGAGATAGTGCTGTGTATTGCCTGTTTGGAGGGCGCTCACACTTTCCTATACAGACTCCTAGCGTGGAGATAGTGCTGTGTAATGTCTGTGGAGGGCGCTCTCGCTTTCCTATACAGGCTCCTAGCATGGAGATAGTGCTGTGTATTGCCTGTGGAGGGCGCTCTCGCTTTCCTATACAGACTCCTAGCATGGAGATAGTGCTGTGTATTGCCTGTGGAGGGCGCTCTCACTTTCCTATATACAGACTCCTAGCGTGGAGATAGTGCTGTGTATTGCCTGTGGAGGGCGCTCTCACTTTCCTATACAGGCTCCTAACATGGAGATAGTGCTGTGTAGTGCCTGTGGAGGGCGCTCTCGCTCTCCTATACAGGCTCCTAGCATGGAGATAGTGCTGTGTATTGCCTGTGGAGGGCGCTCTCACTTTCCTATAGACTCCTAGCATGGAGATAGTGCTGTGTATTGCCTGTGGAGGGCGCTCTCACTTTCCTATAGACTCCTAGCATGGAGATAGTGCTGTGTATTGCCTGTGGAGGGCGCTCTCACTTTCCTATACACAGGCTCCTAGCGTGGAGACAGTGCCGTGTATTGCCTGTGGAGGGCGCTCTCACTTTCCTATACACAGGCTCCTAGCGTGGAGACAGTGCCGTGTATTGCCTGTGGAGGGCGCTCTCACTTTCCTATATACAGACTCCTAGCGTGGAGATAGTGCCGTGTATTGCCTGTGGAGGGCGCTCTCACTTTCCTATATACAGACTCCTAGCATGGAGATAGTGCCGTGAATTGCCTGTGGAGGGCGCTCTCACTTTCCTATAGACTCCTAGCATGGAGATAGTGCTGTGTATTGCCTGTGGAGGGCGCTCTCACTTGCCTGTGCAGACTCCTCAGACTACTGCTCTTTCTCCTGTGGGCCTCTATCCTATTTTCCGATGTTCTTCTCACGCAGGACGCCCCTTCCGCTGGGGGGCCTACATGACACAGGCATATTTCATAAGGGGAATTCTTTGTCTCCTATGCCACTCATTGTTTGTTTGATAAATGGGTTAATAAAGGTCTATCGTTATTATTGTTGGTATTAATCTGAATCTCATTACATTGCAGTGCATACAATAAATGTATGTGACATTTTAAAGCACCCATTGAAGACATGGCTAATGAGTTTCTGTCTGTCACCTTGCACATCTGCTGCGCTCCCCAAAGTGCGCGCGTGTTGTCAGCAGAGATGTTTACGAGCTTCACATGCGGCAATCCTCAGGTGCATAATCCTCATCTCTACAGAGCTAAGTGTGCGTTGTGTCATGTGTATAGAGACTGGCAGCTTCTGGACGTGAGTGTTAGACAGAAAATGTACCCCCTGTTATGTGAAGCTATTGGGCTGTTTAATATCAACCTATTTTATGAATTAAGAGGCATCAGGTAGAAGTATTACATCTAGTGACGGTTGTCTTGTGGTGAGGATGTTTTAGAATAAGCCATCGTGTGTATTTATACATAGTCGAGTCACATTATTATGACCACTTCCTACTTTGATTGTCATCAGCGTGTAGCTCAAGAAGGAAGTCACATCGTAAGCAGGCTCGGTGGGTTTATAGGGTGTATGGAAAGCTGTCTGCATCCATATCTCTGGTTGTTGTCACAAATGAAATGGGTGATTTTTCAGTGCTGCAAAAAAAGATGTTTGGTTTTCGGGTCAGTATTTCTGAAACTGCGCAGTTGGAGAACTGTTCGGGTGCTGTTGTATTGTAAGGGGACAAATAGCATCACTGCAAATAAGTGACGTGGTAACTGCAGAGCACCATTTAAGTGAACGAGGGTGAACAGGCGTGCGACTAACACAACAGTTCAGTGAACCGTATGGTGTATGGGGCTCCAAAACAGAAGGTTGTCACTGCATCTCTGCTAATCAAGTTGCATCGGCAGAAAAGGATTGTTTTCGCTGCAGTATCAGAATTGGACCCCTGCTGGTTGACAGAGGGTTGTCTTCTCATGTTTTTATACTTCATTAATGGATGGATGTTGGTATACTGGACAAAAAACATCAGAGAACAAACACCCTGTAAGCGTTGTTGGAAGGACATAAGCTGGTGGTGACATTGGTATGGTCTTTGTGGCATTCTCCGGGCCATCAATCCATGTGGAAGACACTTGCAACTGATTTGGGTCTGAATCTGTTCTTGCAGATCATGTACATCCATACATGCTGGTTGTCTTCCTTTGGATGAAATTTTCCAGCAAGACGATACAACATATGGCTAGAAATGTCCAATGCTGGTTGGAAGAGCATGACCAAGACTTCCAATTCCTTGTCTACTAATTGCCTAGGTTTGAACCCAGTTAAGCATCACCTTGATTGTTGTGTTGGATCTATCGATCCTCCAGCATCTGTGGGACGACCTCGATCCTTGTGTTCACTTCATGGATTCCTCCAACATCTGTGGGATACAGTCAGCATGACTCCACATAACTGTGACAACCTACCAGGACCTTATTGAGTCACTCCCAGCTCGTCTAGCTGCTGTCTGTGCATAGGACAAGATGCCCACAGCATTTTGTCCTGTGCAGGACCGTGGTTTTTGGCACTGATTTGCGCAAAAGCCATGGTCAGTTTTAGTTTTTGCCGTTGAACTGGTACAATTGAATGTACGGGAATCTGCCGGTAAGCCGCAGGACTGCGGCACCATATGCAACAAATTGCATATTCCGCCGGCTTTTTAATTTGGCGGTTAAAAACTCGCGATGTATAGACTACAGCACAGGTTTTTCATTGCTGTCTATGCAGCACAGTGTACCATTTGGATTTTCTGTAGTTTCAAAATACTGAAACCATCAAAAATCCAACGGTACTCCTGTGGTGTGAAGACATAGTCTTAATCTGGATTTTAACTGGTGGTCATAATAAAGTGACTTGACTGTGTGACTGTTCTCCTCTGCAGGTTCTATATCAGTCAGTTTTACCTGTCGGTGCAGCTCTTAGGTGTAGAATCTCTCTAGAGTTTTCTTCCTCTTACATCTGGACAAGCTGCTGTTTATCACTGTCTTCCCTGTAGGAGGATTATTTTCTCTGACCACAACTCTTTTTTTTTTTTGTTTGTTTAAAACAGATTGGTTACTGGTAAATATTTTCTGTTTAGTTTAGGGTAATATCAAATCTCAGAAAAGTTCATGGCTTGCGAAGTAGGTAAAAAATCCATTCCCATTAGGAGAGAATAAAAGCACAAGTACTACCTGGGAGAAAATGCATGGGTGGAAAATACTGATCATTACAGAAGAAAACTAAGTAAAAGGGTCTTAATACTAAAATTTAACCTTTAATATTAACTATTATAAGATACACACAAAGGCCATTAGTTAACTACACAAAAAGAATTTGAAGATTTGAAAGCCGTCTATAAACAGATTGTCAAACATCCTCATAGACTTTAATAGTAAATCCATCAGCAGTCCACACTGAACGGGTTTTCTGCCAAATGGTTTTTTACACCGCCGGCGGTCCGAAAAACTTGGAACATGTTCATTCTTCCGCCGATTTTCTACTGAACATGTCAGTAGTTGAGGGGGACATGCAAATCCACAAACTGCGGACAAAACCGTCCCCCAGAACCACAGAAAAGCTGTCAATATACCTGCCGGATTCTTTAATCCGCATCCGGCCGTTATTTGCATACTGCCGTGTGGACACACCCTAACATTGCTGGATCGCGGTTTTTGGCACAGATTTGCCATCGGACCCGTACATGCAATATCCAACATGTTTTAAAATCTGCTGGATTTTAAAACCGATTGTAAAAAATTTGTGCTGTGTAGACTACAGCACAGATTATTTTTTTTTTTATTGCTGTCTATGTAGCACCGTATATTGGATTTTCGGTGGATTCTAAATGCTGAATCTGCCGAAAATATTACCGTGCTGTGTGAAAACAGCCTGACTCTCATACCTACTATTCATGAAAAAGATGGATGCCTGGTACATAGCTTAATGCAAAAACAAGAAAAGCCATAGTACCATACACAGTGGCAGAGTATTGGTGAACAACCATTACATGCCTTCTGTCCACGTGAGGGGTAGCTGCTTGGTATTTCAGTTGTTCATAGGCAGGGCTTTTATAGGGTGCCAGCTATATGGATATGTGCATTGCACCGTGCTGGCTTATAGAGTATTCATGTCATCCATATTAATTGATCAAGTGGACTACTCTGCACCCTTCAAGTACCCAACACAAAATACGGACATCCAATATTCCCTTACATCCTAAAAAAAAAAGTTAATTCGAGACACATCTGTGGATGTATTTTAAAACACACTGCTTCTGTTTGTAACAACATGGGACAGTCTAAAGACATCAGCCAAGACATTAAGAAGAGAATTGTGGACTTTCACAAGTCACGTTCCTCCTTGGGTGCAATTTTCATATACCTGAAGGTGCCTCGTTCAATTGTAGAAACAATTATACGCAAGTACAAACAAGATGGGAATGTCCAGCCATCATACCGTTCAGGAAGGAGATAGGTGCTGTGTCTTAGGCTATGTTCACACGGTCAAATTTCGGCGCATTTTGCGTTGTATTTGTGCTCTAATACAAGCGAGATGCGTGCCGAAATTACGGTAATCCACAGTTCTCTTAAAGAACTATGGATTACACCTCCTCTCCCCACTCGTACAATACGATCGTATTGTACGTGCGGGTAGATAAGTGACATGTCAATTACTTGTGGCGAATACGCGCCGTGAGCAATGACAGTCTATGGTTCCGGCGGGCTGCCGGATCCCCTGCGCTGCGGGAGTACGCGCCAATCAGCGTGACTCCTAAACACCCAGCATAATTGCAGGCCGTACTGTACACCCCGCAATTACACCGTGTGAACATAGCCTTAAAGATGAACATGCATATCAACCCAAGAACCAAAGCAAAAGACCTTGTGAAGATGCTGCCAGAAGCTGGTAAGATTGTGTCATTATCCACTGTGAAACCAGTACTGTATTAACATGGGCTGAAAGGCCACTCTGCCAGGAAGAAGCCATTACTCCAAAAGAAACATAGAAGCCAGATGTTTGCAAATGCACACAGGAACAAAGACCTACATATTTGGAGATATGACCTGTGGTCTAACATAACTAAAATTGAACTGTTTGGCCATAGTGACCATCGTTACATTTAGAAGATAAAAGGTAGAAGCTTGGAAGCCTAAGAACAATATCCCAACTGTGAAACACGGGGGTGACAGCATTATGTTGTGGGGTTGTTTTGCTGCAGGAGGGACTGGTGCACTTAACAAAAGAGATCTCATTATGCGGAAAGAAGATTGTGGCAACATCTCAAGACATCGGCCAGGAAGTTAAAGAGAACCTGTCACATAGATTATGCCCCCGTTGCTGAGGACAGCACAAGCGAGTGTCAGGCATGCTGTTTCCAGCGCTGTGTCACTTATTCTGTAAGATGTTGGAGTTTTAGAGTATTAAGTGCCAGGGTGGATTTGATTTAAATCGAACTGATTTAAATCACTAGTCAGTAAGGCTTGATTTAAATCACAGTTTCTACCTAAACTAGTTCTTGCTATTTTAACATGCAAGTAGATGAAGATTTTTAGAATCACTTTTTATGTTACTTTTTTCTCCCCAGTTTAATGGGTTAATCATTCATATTTGGACACCACTGTTCTGTTGTACTTAGGAAGGAGAAAAATAATCCTGACCTTATTAACAATTTAAATAGATTTATTCAACTGAAACAATAACAACATTACAGCATAAGTTATTTGCTTAAACAAACATCCATGTTTGTTAACTAATTTGGCTAAACAAAATATATATATATATTTTAAAAACTTAGACTGTCAGCCCAGCCGACACATGAAAAACTAAATACTACTGTCCCTGCTGTCCTCTGTAAACTCACTTGTCGTCATCTTCATCATCATTATCTTCTTTGTTCCTATTCATAATCTGGAAAAGAAAAACAAGCTTTCCTGCTTTATTGGGTCCCAACCGATTTCTCAATTTAGAATGAATGAGTCCAAAGGAAGAGAATATTCTTTCAACGCCTGCAGAAGAAGCTACTGCTGTTAAAAGTGAAATCATTACTTGAACAGTCTCTAAATCCAAGCGCTTAAGTGACTTCCACCAGTTTACTGTGACCTTCCTTAAAATATCTTCAGCAAAACATATATTTCTTGAATGGTTCCCCCTTAGCTCTGAAGTTTATTATAGTTGGCATTAAAGATGGATGATTGCTGGATACCCATGTCATAGCTAACTCCTCTTCCTCAGCACTTAGGTTTTGACCCTGATATTGGATATTGACTATTTGCCAAAAATGAGCTGGAGTCAGT